>CATIWM010177454.1:0-42267 GCA_949671775.1 Mallotus repandus
ATAAAGAAAATAAAATTAAAAAAAAAGTAGAAAGTAAAAAAGTTGAAAAAAATCAGTAAAAGAAAAAAAATATTGAAAAAAAAATGGTATGGGGAGTAGTCCATATTTAAAAAAAAAAAAGTTAGAAAAGTTAGTTTTAAAAGTTTTTTTTGTTTTGGATTTATTTATGTAAAGAATCCTAGTTTATATATATATATATATATATATATATGGGAGTGGGCGGGGGGCAATAATTAAATTTTAGCACAAGTATAAATTTTAGGAAAAAATACAATAAAATATCTTGGGATTAGACGTGACAGTTTTTCTATTTAAAGGACTGTGATATTTTTTATAATATTTAATTATTAATTTTACTTGCATTTTAGTATCCTACTCAGTAATATTATTAAGAATATATGATGTAATGTTAAAATAATATGAATTTTAAATTGTAAAATTATTTACTAAGTAGTATAATATTCAATTAACTAGAAAAAATTCACAACAAATAAAAATAAAATGTATTTTTAATTTTATTAGGAATAAAAAAATAACTTTTAAAATAAATTTATAATAATTTTAAAAGTACATAAGGAGTTATATTGATCGTAAATCATATGTAAAATATTTTTATCATTGAAAGGGAGTGTTATATTAAAATTTATTATAAAATAATGACAATATATTTGTTGATAGGGTGTTAAAGTAATAAAAAATGAAACCATATATCTCTAAATGTCACAAAAAAATCACAAATCTCTAATTGAAAATGTATCTAACCACAAGATACTTTTTTTTTTTTTTTTTATTCCCAAATTTTAGGGGAGTTAATGAAATTTAATTGGTGTAGCCCCACTTGCCCTCATTATTTATATACTTTGAGTTATAAATAAAATATATTATTGTTGTAAATTCAGTTTTAATTTTTTGGCTGAATTTAATTCTCTTTTACCTCCAACAGCTCCATCTGGGTGCGCCCTTGTTTCAATAATGGACCAGCAATCTTCATCCGACAAGACGTTCAGATTATGCCTGTACTCGTTAGAAGTTTCCACAACAGATGCCACTTCCTCACTGCGAGTAGTCACGATGATGGCATTTCCATTCTTCCTACAAATTGTTAACAAACGCGTCTTTAAGTCCTCCCACCCCTTCAATGCACCACCCCATACATCATCAAGAACAAGAAGGAATTTCTTGCCCTGTAGCTTTTCTTTAAGCTTTGTAAGGATTGCGTCCTTGTAGTTGTCGGTCCACCTCCCCATGTCTCCAGGGAGACTTAACATTGCTCCAAAAATTCTTTCCTCAGAAAAATCACCAGAAACGCAAGTCCACATTTTCTCATCAAAAAGCTTTCTAGTCGTTGCTTCTTGACACACTAGTTTAGCTAAGGCAGTCTTGCCAAGACCGCCCATGCCCACGATGGGAACAATGGTAAGAACCAGTTGGTCACAGGAGCGACTCAGCAAGTTTATGATTTTGGAGGCATCAGCATTCCTCCCCACCATTGGATAGTCAAGTACCGAGTCTGTCACTCGGTCCAAGTCAATGTGAGGGACTGTGCTAGGTGAAACTTGATTAAGTCCATAACCCATAGCTTCGTTTTTAATCTTAGCCAGCGACTCATTTATCTTCTTAACCTTGCAAGCTAGTTTGAAATGAAACGCAGTCTTTTTAGCATAATGAGTGACTTTGGAGAGTGGATTACAGCAGCTTACCTCCGTTCTTTGTTGATCTTGCATCTCTACCTCTCGACGAAGATTCTCATAGGCCAATTCATCAAACACATCTTCAACATCATAGGCTACATCTTTGAGCTTCTTGAGCCAAAGCTTGACGGGCTCCCTTTTGGTCTGCTGCTCCTCAGCATCCTGTAGCACAGAACGAATTATGGTGAGCGATTCTTGAAGGCCTTTTAGGTCATCCTTGAGATTCCAGGCAAGAGTGAATTCACCGTTGATGTGTGAAAGCAACCTTGACAGAGTTCCTTCCACCACAAAACTGAGGATAATTTCAGCCATAATAATGGTCAGGTCAGTTTCTCACAAGGTTTCAGAAAGAAATTGACAAGAGGAAAATTTAAGATGATGGAGAGACTGGTTAATATTACGTAAAGAGCAATAAGTTAAGCTATATGATTTTCTTTTTTTTAATATGGTATGGTTGCATGACTCTTACTCTTTTGCTATTGATTAGCAGCCAAGCTACAAAAGCATATGTTCTTCTTTTGTAAAGTAAGAGTTGGACCCCTTTCAGTCTTTCAGATATTCTTTTATTTTTCTTAAAGAAAACACAAAAAAAAGGTATAATTAAAGATAATTAATGGTGGCTCGGTTACTTTATTAGTGGCAAGATATGTATGGTATGGATTAAAGTGGGTGATTACAGTGACTCATCCATGGCGTGCGTATATATTAGTTGAGTTCACTAATTAGTCCAAAAGCATATTAATAGTGTGAAGTTTCCTTTGTCAAAAGCTAAAGGAGAAGCATAATTTAAGTTTTTGAAAAGGTAAAGGTGCCTAAATAAGAAGAAAGGAATGGCAGAAGAAAACATCAATTTCTGTGATTGGAAGTTCGGAATTTTTTTTTTAATGTGATTTATTCACATCAGAAAGCGTTGAGTTTGATGAAGAAGATTTCATTATATAGGACTCAGCTGGAGTTGAAGTATATAAAAATGATGAAGTACATATGAAGGAGAGTAGTTCAGGATCAGATCATATGAGCATGAAAGTTCATCCTCCAAGTTTTGGCAACTTTCGACTAACAAAAAAAGACATCAGCTTTCATGGATTTGATATTCCTGAAGGATGGCAGGTTCGACTTTTCAGACATTGGAGCTAAATGGAACCAAATTTTACTAATTAAACCTTAAGTCAACACTTCTATGGGGTGGCTAAATGATGGATTAACAGCATCTGTGGATGGCTTCTGGTACAAATTTGGACAATAACAATTTTGCAGATCCTGAAAAGTTTGATTCATCAAGAATATCTATATATTCGAGAATAATACATGCATACCATTTGGAGCAGGACCAAGGATTTGTTCTGGTGCAAGAATTTTGCAAGAGCTGAACCAATGGTGCTAATCCATCATTTGATAACAAAATGCATGTAATTAAGTGGGCAGAAATGATGCCCTGATGAACCTATAACTCATGCTCCGATACCATATTATCCAGCTAGTTAAAGGACTTCCAGCGAGGCTTCAGCATAGGAATGTGAAAAATATAACTAAGGGAGAAATTAACAGGAATCAGTCTTCTAAAGATCAAATTTCATGAGTGTTTACATCTTAAATAATAACTTCTCACTACTCCAAAAGTTGTTTATATAATACTGAACCACGGTGATCATTTTCAGTATAGTTAACGTGGATGGCATATGCATTGTAAGCTTTAAAATGAGCAATTCATGGGGGCAAGATTAATGGATAATAAATATCGAAGTCGAGAGGTTTTTTATCAGTTTGTAGATCCTGATTATCTTTTGGAAAGTCCTCTGAGTTGTACAAATCAATTGATGATGCTTGCAAAAGAAAAGAGAAATCTTGGAATGTACACACTGACCAGCACAAATTCTGTAGTTCTAAATATGGGTAAAATGTTATATAATTATGACTTTATGCAATTAAATTCTACAATTGTGACTGAGTGTATATGTTGGCATTATTTCTAGCTCGAAAGTAAATTTGAGCAATATATCAACCACAAAGATTTCAGCCTTTTAAAAATTCATTTACAATGTTGTGGGAAGGAAGATTGTTCACAACATTAGTGGTATCAAAGTATTTAGTTGTAATTCAGGCTAGAAAACTGAAAGTGCATGGAATCCGCATTCTATGGAAATTATTGAGAATGCATTACTTAAACTAGCAGAACCTTGTCAATGAGAAAGTAGTTAAGTAGTAACTTTTCTCTAAGAGTATCATTAGGTGCAAGATTCGATTTCTGCTACTGTTAATTTAAAGGAGAGAATTGCCTCTATTGTGCAATCCATTGATGTTTAGGGGCATAACCCCAATTTGGGTTCCTGCACTTTTATTTTTTCGGATTTCATCCATATACTTTTATTTATATACATTAAGTCCCTACACTTTTATTTTTCCATACGTTAGGCCCTTAATCTGACGGTAATTTCAAACTCAATCAAATTAAGGACTCAATGTATGCCACATTGAAGTTATACCTTCTATTTTCTATTTGTTAGGAATAGCATTACCATTAGTTTTATAAATTATTATATTATTTTTCAATTAAATCCTATAAAAAAATTTACAATCAAATTCTATACAATTTAATTAAATTATTAGTTACATTGACAATAATAAATTTAAATAATTTCTAATTATTTTTAAATATATAATTTTAATTAATATATCATAAATAAAAAAATATTTTTTATAAGGATAAAATTCATTTAATTTTTTCAATATTATAATTTGTGTTAAATTTAAAAAAAAAAATTATCCAAGTATCAAATTTAAATTAGAAAAATTTTAAAAAACTATTTTTTTATGTTAGACTATTTATAATAAATATTTGAACAATAAAATACGTTATTATAATTTTAATTGTTATAACACAATATAATTAATTTAATACAAAATACAACAAATTTTTCTATTTTATCTTAAATTAATTATATTTTATAATACAAATAAAATTATTAATTAAAATATATTATTCTTCAAATATTTGTTGTAAATAGCTTAATTTAAAGAAATATTTTTTAAATTGTCTAATTGAAATACAATTGAGTTTAAAATTTATATAAAATATAACATAATTGTAATATGGACAAAACTAATTGAGTTTATCCAAGTATAAAAAAGATTTATTCATATAAGATATATTAATTAAAATTTATAGAATTTGATTGTAAAAAAATTTTATATAGAACATAATTGAAAAATAATATAATAATTTATACAACTAATACTAATGTTATCCCTAACAAATAGAACAGTTATTATATTATGGACCCATATCCATGATGTAACATGGACACACACATGTAAGAGAAGAAAACACGCTTCTTTTCTTTCTTTTTGTTTTCACGTTAACGTCTTTTTATTTTGCATTCTCCTGATCCTTCCTTTTCATCAACAGCCTATATAACAGAAGGGACTCCATTTTACACTAATTTTCAGCCATCTGTTTATATTCTCTGAGAAACATCAAAGCGTAATCTTTTCCAGAGATGTGTTCTTTTTCAAATAGCAAGATTGAGACTAATGTTGTTCTATTTTGCAAGAGCGTGTGCCTTAATTTTATTTTTTTTAATTATCTTTTATAGAATGTAGAGAACTTGGAAGGTCAACTTACTGATGTTGTAGCTGATTACAAAAGCTCTATATATTAATTGATAATCAATGAATCTGCAACTCAAAATCAATGAATCTGCAGCTCAAAATCAATGAATCTACAGAAAATCAATGTTCATTGATAATCAATGAATTTGCAACTCAAAATCAATGAATTTGCAGCTCAAAATCAATGAATCTGCAGAAAATCAATGTTCATTGATAATCAATGAATCTGCAACTCAAAATCAATGAATCTGCAGCTCAAAATCAATGAATCTGCAGCTCAAAATCAATGAATCTGTAAGAAGAAGAAGAAGAAGAAGAAGAAAATGGAATTTAGCGTGATGATTTTTCTCAAATGCAGTGGTGCCAATAAAGTATGAATAAAACTCGAGTGAGTCAGTGAAGGAGAACAACTTATAAAATGGTACAGTAACCTGCTTTGAATCTTGTTGTTGGACTTGGTTGGTCATGTCTTCAGTCATGCAATACTCTTCTCCATGTAACAACTATATAACATATATTCTTACTGCAAGAAAGAGATAGAGGTTCTAGGGTGGGAAAAACATATGCATGAATTAATGAAGATTTGTTTAAAAAAAAATTAATGAAGATGGGTTTAATGGTGAAGAAACATTAGGATTGAGGAAACGTTCATTGATCTATTGAAAGCAAAGCAGATGCAAAGATTATAACAAATTAAGAGTATAATATATGAAGAAGAACAAGAAAACACCCTAAAAAAAAAAAGAAGAAGAAGAAAGCGCAGCATAAAAAAAGAAAAAAAATGCGACACAGAAAGAAAAAGAAGAAGAACGTGAGCAAATAAAAAAATGAACGTGTTTTTTCACATGTGTGATGACCCTTGGTCCATATTGCAATATAGACAGGGGTCCATGATATAATTTGCGCAAATAGAAGGCAAAACTCTAATTTTACCCTCTGCACTTTTATTTTAGTCCGAATTGGGTCCCTGCATTTTTATTGTCTATATTGAGTCCCCATACTATTATTTTGGCGTACATTGAGTCCTTAATTTGACAATGTTTGAAATTGCCATCAAATTAAGGACACAATATATGAAAAAATAAAAATGTCGGAACTCAACATATAAAAATAAAGTACAGAAATGAAAATTAAAAAAATAAAAGCGCAAGGATCCAAATTAAAATTATACTATATTTAGATTATATGACTTTTCTATTAAAAAAAATAGCGGAGCCTTTTATTCAAACACAGGAATCAGTAGGAAAATACACAAATTTGTTAGGTGATATCAATTTCAGAACTATGTAATAGTTGAAGTTAGATCGATATTTCAGAACTTGTAATGTCATTATCAAAAAAAGAAAGTCATTCCAAAATGAGGACAAATGAATTCCAATTTAACATGATTATTTCAAATTATTGTTTTTCTCATTAAAAAAAAGGCCAAAAAAATTAAGAAAACAGCTTCATTTACATAAAAATTTTAGAAAAAATTAATTAAAATATCAGTTAAATGAAAAATCAAATTAAATGATATGTAAAAGATCTTCATGATTTTTTTTAACAATATAAAATACTTATATTGCTCGTTATTTCTTTTAAAGGTGTTTGTTTCATAAAAATAAGGTTAAAAATTAAAATTGGAACGAGTGATTACGATTTTTAATATTTGATTGATTAAAATTTTATATAAAAATAAAAATGAATTCTCCCATCAATAGAAATCGTCCATTCCCCTCATGGCAATAAAGAATAGATTCTCATACAAACCAAACTATAAATTGGTTAAATATTTAAATATTATCATATATTATTAAAATTTATAAAATAAAATATATTTTTAAAGTAATGAAATAAAATATATAAATTAATAAAAATAATTATTTAATATATTTTTATATATAAATAATATTGATTTTGAATCTGATTACCTTGTAAATCAAATAATTTATTAAATTTTTTATTTCATTTTTGATTTCCTTTTATTTTTATTTTTATTTCAGAGTATAAACTAAACGACTCCTAAGTGTAACACTAGAACATACCAATTAAAAATTTTGAACTAATTTTAGTGAGGGAGATTATTGCCTACACTTAGTTTAATACATCAAATCATTAGATGTTTGACATATATACTAAGCGTTTTACACTTACATATACACTAAGTGTTTTACACTTAGTCAATAAAAATAAAACACATAATTTAATTTTACAAATCTAACCATTTGGTATAATACATCAATATAGATAAAAAAAATTTATAGTAAAACTAAATATCAATTATCCGAATCCTTTTCATGAAACCACCACTTGAGGTGATAAATTTTTTTAGAAAATTTAGAATAAAAAACTCGAAAATAAATAAATAATTAAAAAAGGGACAAAAAAACAGAGGAAAATGAAAGATAAAAGGTTGCCATAAAGAGAGTGAGGGAATCGCGTGTCAAACGCCGAATGGGTGCTAAGTGTGCAACTCCACCATGTGTTTTTTACACCTCTGCATGCAATTTATGCGTGCCGCCACGTGCTCCCCTCCATTTCATGCACTACTCGCCACATTCTTCACGTTTGACTTCCATCTATTCACTCTGAACGGCTCCGATTATCCCTTTCACTACCCCATTGCACCTCAACCATCCGATTGCTTTCTTCCTTCGTTAGGAAAAGGTCCCGTGTACGCGGAGGTTGTTGCCCTTCGGCTCTAATTTTCTGTCCCCATATCTAAAATCCATTCACTGCAACTACCTCTTGGAGACCGTTGGATTCCTTAAAAATTTTACTACAAACTCCATTAAAAACAAATAGACATTACTGCAAACATTCATCTATTTAGTTCCAAAAAAAAAACAATTGTAAAAATTTCACTTAATATATCTTAAATAATGTTTTAAAAATTTAGCCAATAAATTGCAATTTTCAATAATTTTGAATGAATTAATGATAAATATAAATTATTTTTATATATTTTTTAATTTATTATATTTTATAATTACAAATTTAATTTATATATAATTTTTATTTCAATGTGAAGCAATTTTTAAGAAAAAAAACATTTATTAAAAAAAATTTATTACTTGTATCTGATGAATTAAACTCGTAAATGTTTCATTATTTGAAAAAAAAAATTTATTTTAGTATTCAATCTTCAATATATTATTATTATTATTATTATTATTATTATTATTAAAGAACACAAAGATATTCTATTCTATTGATACTAAACAAATTGGATGATGATGATGGTGATTAGGGAATAAGCGATTGGAAAGAGGAAAGGTTGCAAGAAGATCCGAGCATAGAGGAACAGATATATACAGAGTTGGCAAGTAGTGGACCAAAACAGAACCAATCAAAAGGACACAATCCCATTCCCTCCAATAATAAATAAATAATCCAAATTAACGCCAATCTTGACCACCCCCTCCCTCCTCTCGTCTCCTCTCCTCTGTTTCTTGTAACCTTCTCCACGCCTCTCCTCCGCCAAACCCAAAATCTCCCTCTTCTTTAAACCCAAGTTTTACTCTCTGCAACCCCCAACCCTAACTCTCAACTACCCTTTTCCATTCTCTTTAGTTTCTCTCCGTTTTCTTGGTTGGCTTCCTTTGATCTGCGCCCATCTTTTCTATTTTCTTGTTGAAGATGGCATCGTCCATCAGCATTCATTGTCTACAAAACTCTAATTTCTTGCACAGAAACCACCATTCTTTTGCTCCGTCCGATCATCACAATAATGCTCGTGTTGGTCCGTCTTCCGTATCCATCTCGCGCGATATCGATGTTTCTAAATGGAAAAGATGGACGATTCGCTCTGTTGATTCCGTCAATTCCCATCATTCTGGGATGGCTGTAGCAAAGAAGCCTATGAAGAGATTTTTCGACGACGATGATGGTGATGATAATAAGGCGGCAACGGTTGTTTATGAGAAGCTGGATAAATGGATGCAGAATTCAGTGGTGGAGATTGTGAAAAATTTAAAAGAAGCGCCATTGTTAGTTCATGTTTACGATAAAGGCAGCGAGACGACGACGCTGAAGACCGAGAAGTCGGTGGAGGAGGAAAATTGGAACTGGATGAGGGATAAATGGGGCAGAAAAGAGACCGCTGTGCCTGAAGGAGTTATATTTGTTGAACAATTAATGGACAGAGACGAAAAGCAACAAGAGGAAGAGGAGGCGGCAGAGGGGATCACAAGGGCATGGGGAGTCGTTGTGCAGGGGAAAGGAGTGGAATGTGCACCTGTCTGTTATCTGTTAAAGACTAGCAGAGTTGCTGCTGCTGGGTCTGGGTTATTAGGTGGAGGAGGAGGCGTATGTTGCACTCATTACTGTTTGATGAGGGTTCAGAATTTTAGAGAGAGTGCTCTGTCTCAGCTCAAGAATTGTTGGTTGGTTCGTGGGTAATTAGTCACTAACCAACCAACAAAAAGGTTGGATTTTTTTTTATTGATTAGTGTCATATTCATAAACCAATTTTTTTCATAAACCAATTAGCGATTAAGGATGTTGGTTTGTGATGATGTAAATGGTATACTGATGTTCAATCAATTACTCAATTCTCTCCATTGTAATAAACAAATTGACTTATTTTTCTATCAATCAATTCTAGGTGCAGTTACATGGATTCTTTTCTCTCTCTTCCTTTATCTTTGTTTTTTATCAATTGATTATTGATTATTACATAGTACGTATACTTCAACAAAGATTACGTTTTGCATAGAACCTAGCTATTGAAAATTGAACATGTCTTTTGCAATGAACTGCTCATAACAGAGCTGTTGATCTTCTCGTATTTGATACATAAGATGACTGATGGTGGTGAAGTGATTAGGTGAAAGTCACATGCAACTTGGATACTCTTATTAGCCGTTTTCTTTTTCTTCTTACTATTGGATTGTATTTGTAGACATTTATTTCCAGCAATCGATGAGCTCAATTGGGTATATTGGAAAACGGCATTAGATGACAATAATAAAATCAACTAAAGGAAGTAGTTGAAATCAACTAGTGTATGCCTGTCTTTTTCCTTGAGGTTTTCTTTTAATGAGAACAATGTCTTTCTTGAAATGTTCCAAGAGGATTGAATATTCAAAACATGTGCAGAAAAAGGCTTACATGAGTGTTGAACCCTCATAATTATTTAATGTTCATGGAGAAATTTTTTAATTTATGGGCAGCACTACCGACGACTTGTTCTCATTAACCAATTTTTATTCTGTGAGATTGGTTTCATCAGTCATTTATGGTCGGCATTGGCCTCCAGTTCGGCGTAGTTATTACTACTAGTTGTAACTTGCAAGTTCTAGCTAGTGTTGGCCATAATCTTTCTCTTAATCTTTGCGCTGAAAATCCTCGCACTTACAACTGCAGAAAAGGATTGCTTATAAACTTGAGGCTAGCGAGATGTTGGACACTGAAACAAGCATTCAATGAAAGATAACCAATTAGTGTTTTGAAGTTAAAGGTATTATCTTTTGAAGTTTCGAAGTTTTGAAGTTAAAGGTATAGCGTGACAAGAACTTGTTTCTTCACAATTGTGTCAAGCCAACAAAGATAATAACTAAATGGAAATGGTTTGGAGCTCAATCTGCTTTTTATTGGAACACACCTGAAACCGATCTCGTATATAGCCCACAGCTATAACTAGTTTTAAGCAGTAGTTAAAACTGAGCCTGTTTCTGGGGACGTACTTGGGCCTAAACCCAAGACAAAAATCCTTTTGCGCCCAAGCTAGAGAGGATGGATGATGGAAGCAATCAATGTATTGTTTTGTAGGCTATAATAAAGGAGGAGCGGGTAGGGGCCAATTATATCATGGACATGGCAACATGGACAAGGGTTCTCCGCACGTGACAACTGAAAGACTTTTTTTTTTTATATTTTATATGTGAATGAATTTCATAGATGAAGTTCATCATCACGATCATTATCATTTATTAAAAGAATCAGACCTATAAGAACCCAATATTGTAGTGGGATCACTTACAGATTGAAGTGGGTTAACAAGCTTGTATGTACAATGAATACCCTTTTTATCATCAAATTTTGCAGCTAAAATGTAAGTAGGATACAAATGGTTGACAAGGTGAGCAGAAAGAATCAACTTTTGATTAGTTTTGGTCTCCATGGACCTCGAAATATGCCATTTTGCAAAATTTCATCAATGAGAGACTTAGAAGTGGCTTCACAAGTAGCTGGAGAAGAATGTCGGTTATCAACCATGGCACCGCTATTCTTGATTCTGTTTGGTAGGCAAAGTTATATTGTTTGTGGTTGTAGATGAAATTGGCCGGTTTTTGTATTTCATAAGTCCACTTTTGTTCTTGTTTTTGGTGTGAGACAGAGTTACCAACGTGGTAGTGGTCATGACATCAAAAGCCGGAATCGACCTAACAACTGTCTTAAAACATTTGTTTAGTTGTAACTTCATATTCATTAATTTATGCATATAAATTTATTATTTATAATATAAAGGTTCATTTATTATTATTTAAAGGTCCATCATAATTTTAATATATCAATTTCTTTTATTTATTTTTTTATTTAATAAATCTATCTATTTTATCTTATAAATGTATATTATTTAAGTAATAAATTTATAATCTTTAACTAAAATAAAAATAAAAAATTAAATAATTTTTAATGAATAAAAATTTATTTTGATTAAAATTATAAATAAAAAATTGAATTCAATCATTGTAATTAATAAAATAAAATAAAAATTGATAAATAAAAATACTTTTTTTCTATAAATTTTCAAAAAAAATTAGAATAAAAATAAAATAAAGTTTAATACAAAATAATGATAAATAGAACAAAAAAATGAGATTTTTGAAAAAAAAATTGAGTCCAAGATAATTTTTAATAGCAGCTATAAAATGAAATTAAAATAAAAAATGATTATAAAAGGATAATATTAATGAATTTGTAAGTGAAGTTCAATGGATTTGCAGGTGAAGATCAATATATCTGTAGGTTCAAAAGTCAATAAATCTGCAGATAAAAATCAATGAATCTACATCATCGCAGTAATGAACCTATATATTTTATCTTATGAGCCTGCAATATTTAAGTAATGAATAATACATTATTAAACTAAAAAAATACAAGTAAAAGTTTATTTATTATAATTAAAAATAAAAAATTAAATATTTTTAAATGAATAGAAATTTTATTTTGACTAAAATAAAATTTTAGCCAAATAATCAATTCCTGGATCTATGTTGGCAAGCATGAAAAACATGCAGATATTTTTGAATCTGTCCTACAATTTATTGGAAGGCAAAATACCTGAGAACTTGGCCAATATTTTCCACTTGAAACATCTCAAGTTGACTTTTAATGATCCTGAAGGTCAAGTTCCATGCAGCACGAAGAGCTCATGACACTCCTTACCAAAGAAGACAGTATGGATTCTGATATCACTTGCAGTGGTTTTCACACTTTTGGTTCTAGTGGTAGTGATATCAATGTAGCTCCAACGTAGGAAAAAGCTTAAAAAGCCTAACATTTAATTACCCTTTGCTCAAGTTAAACAATTAAACAAAAAACCAGAAACGTTAATTAAAAAAAAGTCGTGTTTTCCTTTTAATAATTCACATACACGTGTGTGATTCATCTTCTATTATGGACAGGGTCATGATATAACAATTGCACTACCATCACCAACTCTAGCTAAATCTGCTCCACATCCAGACAATCTGGGTCAACCCACATCACCAACAACAACATCGCCACCATAATAACCATCCTTCAGAAATGATTTCATAAGCATTCATTTCATACCAATCTACTATACATTTCTTCAATCAAACAAATAAAATTCACAATTAGGAATCAGGCTCACACTGCATCAGAATATCAAAAACGGTGCAAAATTGCTTCCCTCATATGAATGCAAATTACAAAAAATTCTATATTTCTTTTAGTGACTGTAAACCAGTTGCAGGGATTAACAACATAAATAACTAGTTCCTATCGCCTATAAGCCTGATTTTGAAGAGACCATGAACTACTTTCTAGCTATATATCTCTCTGATGAACAATCTCCTTGCGCTCTCCAACTCACCCACTTTGTTATCCTGCAAAATCCCGACAATTACAATGTAGCCTACTTACCCTTTTCTCTTTTTCTTGTATATTCTTATATTATTTACTCAATTGAATTGTTTCTTTTTATAAAGGTTTGACATTTTCAGGTAGTTGGTGCTTGAGGTGTTGAATGTAGATTTGCATCAAGAATGGGATAAGATTGAACATATTGCAAAGAAAAACACCAATGTTTATCAGATATAGTGAGGAGATTATGCTAGTGAAATAGATAAAAAGAGTTATAAGTGGACTGCTCTGTGGATGTCGTTGAGGTTCCGTTCTTATCATCATCGGTGATAGAGGTACATTCCGAGGTGTTGTACGGATAAATAAATCGATAAATAGATAGATGTATAGATGTATGGAATGAAAATCCTAAAGGAGAGGATTAAGACATAGCCACCATCGACACCAACTGTATATGTATCTAAAAATGCAATAGCAAAAGGAGAATGTTATTTGGTCTCATATCTCTGTGGATAATGTTGTTCTCATGCAGATACTTTAATCCTTTTGCAACTCCTGAAGCTATTTTCATAATCTTTTCTCAGTTGAGTGGTCTTCGGAATGTATGTCACTCAAATGAATATATGCAGAATCAGTTTTTGGGGTATTGCAGGCTTACATGAGAGATGTTGATCCACCCAACGTTAAAATAACAAATACTAATGAATTTGCAGTGACAATCAATAAATTTACAAGTAAAAATTAATAAATTTATTTGTTTTATCTTATGAACTTTAGCCTATGTTACCTACAGATTTATTAGTATTTGCCAACAAATTCATTAGTAATTACCTACAAATTTATTAGTATTTGTCTACACAGTTTAATCAATGAATTTACTTGTATGAACTTAGCCCACATTCATTAATAATTGCCTACAAATTCATTAGTATTTGTCTACAAATTCATTAGTAATTGCAAATTCAGTAGTAACTGCCTACAAATTCATTAGTATTTGACCACAACGAAGAAATAGCAATTAGAATATAAAAAAAAAACCAATATATTTGCAGGTGAAAATAAATGATTTTGTAAGTGAAAATCAATGAATTTACTAGTTTTATCTTATGAACTTAGCCTACGTTGCCTATAGATTTATTTGTATTTGCGTACAAATTCATTAGTATTTGTCTACATATCAGTTAGTTTAATCAATGAATTTACTTGTATGAACTTAGCCCACATTCATTAGTAATTGCCTACAAACTCATTAGTATTTGCCTACAAATTCATTAGTAGTTGCCTATAAATTCATTAGTAATTGAATGAACTTGTAGTAGACTCATTGATTTTGACCATTAAGATGAGTTAATAAATTTGTAGGCAAAACCTAATAAATTTATACTAGTTAAATAATGAATTTGAAGTATAAATATGATTAATCTATACTATTTAAATAATGAACTTGTATTATTTAATATTAATTTTTATTTATATTTCTATTTAATAAAATTTTATTTTTATTTTTATTTAATAAATTTATATTTATATTTAATAGTAATTATTTCTATTTATTATTAATATTAAATTTTATAATATTTTTTTTAACAAAAATTGTATAATGTTAATATAACATATTCATCTTTAAAAGTACTATCTCACTTAAATTACATTTACTTTTTGTTGTTAAATATGTTGCCATTGATATGTTGTGCAAAACGTTGCTAGACATCGGACATTCCTAGATGCTTGAATGTCACATTGCTTTCTTTTTCTCCACGCGTACGTGGGGCATAATGCAAATCCATCGTATATTAACTCGCAACTCGCGGGTAGGCACCAAAAACAAAGGGTTAGCAAATGCGGGAAATAAGGGGCCCAAACCGATGTCCCTCCAACCTCGTTTTTGAATTTGAAACCAAATCACAACCTCTCTCTCACTCCCGTTTGTATTGTACTATATTGTTAACCTCAAATTTACCTAAACTAAAGTCTAATAATACCCTTATTATGTGAAGCGCGCTTCTCTTTCCATCTATCCCTGCATTTCAAAATAAATCATTTAACATTTTGAATTACAGATCCCTCCCTCTTCCCAACCTTCCTTTTTTTTTTTTTTTTTTTTTTTTTTATTATTATTCAACCCCAACCCACCAGTTTCTATTCAATCTACAAGTTTACTTGATACCCTTTTGAAAGAATCAATCTTTATTTGTTATCCCTTTTGTTCATTTCATGATTTTCTTTGGAGATTACTCCTAAAAGTCTTTACCTTTGAACTGGGTTTCATGAGTCTTTGAACTTTACTTCAAGGGCTCATCTGGTTGTTCAAAAAAGTATTGGTCTTTATCTGGGTTTTCAACATTATGAACAATCAAGGCGATTTTGGGTTGCCTGGATCTGATTCTAAGGTTAGTTTTATGTTCCATGGTGCTTGCTTTTGACTGAATTCATCTTTCACGACGTTTCTGTTTCAATCTGATTCTAAATTATGTATATGTATGTTTCTTTACTTATGGGTTGGCTTTAGGTGATTGGAGAGAAGCGAATTAGTGCTGAATTGGATGACAAACAAGAAAGTGCTCGTAAGCGGATTAAAATGAGGGATCTTGATTCTGTGTTGAGGTCTCAAGGTAATTCTTTTACTATTAAAGATGTCCACTTTGTTGATGCTGCTGGGTGCTTTGCTCGTAGAATTACAAAATCGATACTGTGTTTTTCGTTTCCAGAAGTGAATATTGCTTTGTATCTCATTCCTGAAAAATTGCACCTGCCCTTTTCAGTTTCTTCAACTTTTGATTGCTCTGTCAACCAACAGTCTCAACCATGTCATGTCTACTAAGCATCTGCTCATCGTATTGCATTCCTTGGATTTGCAAATTAATTGTTATGTCTAGGAATTTTAAATTTAGACAATACCTTTAAAGTGTAAAACTCATGTATGTTGCGTGCTTTTAAAATACCACAGAAACCAACACCCATCATTTGAAAAATAGAGAAGCTTGTGACCAATTTCAGATGAGTGAAGGGGTATCGCAGATTACCAATGTGCCTGTTACCTTGGACCTGGCTGTTTCTCAAGTAGGAAGAAGTGGAAGGACTGTGTTACCTGGTGAGGTCAATCCTAGCCACAGGTCACTAGATCTCAATAGTGAAGCTTGTATTGCTAATGTTTCACCTAGCAATGCTGGTCCAGAACACACTAAAAATTGTAACAATGTTCCATTGCTGAAGAACCATGATAGAGAAAATAATGAGAAATGTGTAATCTCTGGAGGGATTGGCGTGGATCTAAATGAAGAAGATGTCACCAGCTCTGTGAACCAGGATTCAATTTATACTTCCAAAAATCATGGTCAGTTGAAGTCAAGAAGGGATCTTTCTGAGTGTGGTAGTACAACAGGTCCAGCAGAGGGGAAAGATGCATTGAAGGTTTGGACAGAAATGAAGCAAAATGGTTTTCTCTCATCTTCTCATGGAGGCATTTCATTTCAAAGTGGTCTTATCTCATCTTCACATGGAGGGATACCAATGCCAAAGCAACGTGGGAGAAAAGGCAAGAGTGATGCTTTAAAGAAAAAGTTAGAGATTGCAAAGAAAGAACAAGTTGATAGGTTGACAAAAATTGCTGCACCAAGCGGACTGCTAAATGGATTGAACCCTGGGATTATAAATCATGTGAGGAACAAAAAACAAGTGCATTCAATTATAGAGGCCTTAGTGAGGTCCGAAAAAGTTAACAATGGTAATGCTGAAATAAAACAAGGTGAAAAAATTGAAACAAAAGATATTAGTAGTATGATTGATTCAGGAATAAATCGACTCAGTTTTTCTCAAGGAAGTGGTAGTTCAGCTTTTGTATCTGGGAGCAAGCAGATAGGAGGGTACCATGTATTAAGTGAAGGTGACTTCAGCATGACAGACAAGATAGCTGGTAGAAATTCTGTATCACACTCCACTGCTGTCATTGACGGTGATGCTTTAGCCCTGAAGTTATCAGCAGCAACTAAAGCATCTGAGGAATCTAGCACTTTTTCTAATGAGGACTCAACAAATGGCACTAGCATTTCTTCTCTTTCTGTGAGAGGTACGTAAGACTCAGTAATTTCATATGCATGCATGAAGAAAATCGGATAGATAAATTGCAATTACATAATAGTACAAAAATCATATATTTTATAAGCATTTCCGTGTTACTATTCTCACTTAATACGTTTTGTGCATAAGGATGAACACAAAAACACTTTAGTCGTGCTAAATGTTTTTCTGGACTTTCAGCTGCTAGTGTTGCTACTCAGTGGCTAGAGCTTCTTCACCAAGACATTAAAGGACGCCTCTCTGGTAGTTGTCTATAATTTGAAAAAGTTGTGAGGTTATGAGTAGGATACATGGCACTTCATCTTAACAAACTGTGTTTTATACTTGCAGCATTGCGGCGTAGTAAGAAGAGAGTCCGAGCTGTAATTACCACAGAATTGCCCTTTTTAATTTCTAAAGAATTCCCAACCAATCAAGAGAATGATCCTTGTATCTTGAGAAATTCATCTGAAGGACTGTCCAATATTACAGTATCAGCCATGCATCAAACAAGATGGACCACACTATTTGATCAGATGGATAAAGCACTTTCTGAAGAAGAGAAACAACTTGTAAGAGTGAGAAGTTTTTATGCTGTTTATAATCAAAACTCCCATATATATAAGTTATAGAAACTATGTTGTTTTTTAAAGATTGGGATTTCCTTATTTTATTGAATTGATTTGATTGTTTCTTCCATCTGTTTACCTTTTGATGGGATTTGATTAAAAACATATGCCTATGCAGTGTTTTTACCAAACTAAATTGTTACCTTTTAGAGAACTCTAATCTATACTTTATTTTACTTATGAGATCTATTCCAACCATTATAATTATAAACTTTTATCTCTTGTGGTAACAATTGCAGGAAAGTTGGTTGAGCCAAGTAAAAGAAATGCAACTGCATTGCGATCAGGGGCTGCAAAATTTCCAGTGGAATGCAATGTTTGGTTTCCAATGGCAGGAAACATCAGATAATTACTTAAGGTAAAGCTTCTGTAAACCAAAAATTGCTCCTGGGATTGCATTTGCCTTTTTTAAATGTGTGCCAACTCTGCTTGGATCTGTTCTAGACTGCTGGTGTTTTAAATTGCATATAGAGGCTAAATAAAAGAGGATTTTTAAAAAATTTTGTCCTGCATGGCTGACAGGTTTACTACATTTAAGAGTTTAAATATTTTTATTATAAGCTTCATTGTCAATAATATTCACTCTCAGAATGTCTTGACAAATTATTTGTTCTTTTTTCATCATGTTCAAATTCATATTCTTGCTGTTTAGGTAATGCTTGAATGCAACCAAATAATGTGTGTTCACATGCTTCCAGCACTTAGTAGCAATGGCCTTTTTTTTTCTCATTAGGCTTAAATTCTTTTCCCTTAGCTAGTGCAAGGTCGCCCGGCCTATGATTAAATTTCTTCGATATTAAAGCAGAATAGAAGGAAAATTTTCATTATCCACTTGTTTGATGCGAATAAACATCCTTAGACCTTTGTGAGTGCAATGTTGGAAACACAGCATGATTGTTGTTTGTTGCCACAATAATATCATAATCTAATGCATTTCATGTCATTCTTTTCCTTTGGCTTTGGCGGGTATTGTACATGTTTTGCATATTTATGTTTGCTTATGGTGCAGAGTTGGGAAAGCAGACAGCGCTGAGAGGGAACTAGCGGTTAGAGCTGCTGCAGCTTCAATCTATTCAACCTGCAGCCTTTTGATGTCAAAAGAAAATGTATCTTGTTTTTGATGTCAGAATCCGTTTAAAACATTGTTGTGACCCTTCAGTCGATATTATTGTGACGAGTTGCCTAATTCTAAACCTTGAAAAGTCGTCCTTGTTCATTGTGCATTTTAGCAAACTACTGATTAGGTAGTTAATTTTACTAGGGTATGCTGCCTACTATTTGTAACAATAGAAGTGCAGCTCTTTTAACTTTATGTGTTTTAAGTTTTTGTCACCATTACCAGGTCAGCCGTCCAATCTAATTGCTAGAACTGTAGTTGCATAATTTTTGTGGTAGAATCTGACTTTTCAGGTTCTTTCATGTATCCTGTTTTGTTGCTGATGCATGGTTAACAGATAATCCATCACTTTACCAATGATAATATTATCTTTGGCCCAAATTTCTTACTAGTTCTGATAAACTACATTGGATTGTTGCATGCATGTACAGAATCGCGAAAAAGCAGCACCTCCTCTCAAAAGGTGACTATGCTGGATGTATTGCAAACAAAAATGGTTACATAACATTTGTACAGAAACATCAGTTGATTGCAAAGACAACTGCAGTGATATGTGAAACAAAAATGATTACATATTGTTCCCATCTCAAATCACATTCCTAGGTTCTCTTTGATTATACTGTAACAGGGCCTCTATAATTTACACAGCCTTTGATATGACCATATTTTCCCGTGCGGAGTACAATATGGAAAGAGTGCAAGCAAGAAACCTATAACATATAAAGTTAGATTAACTGTGAAACGTGGCATTTTGGTAACACAATCCGGCCTCATTTTGTACAAGGACTAGAGCCAATTTGGGGGCATCTTGCTGGGCATTGCTTTAGCAGATGGCTCATCAGAAACTTTGGCCAGTGAGCGATACTGCAACTTCACACTCTCTGCATTGTCCAGAGTCTTCACCACATACCTGTATACAAAACATATCAGTAAACAACATCATCAGCTTTCACAAAACTGAATTCCCAATTGACATTCTAACTATGACAATTTGAGTCCACCACCCACATGGATTCTATAGAGCTTTATCCACCATATAATCCTGCTTAGCATTAATTGCGGTAGGATTAAATCAAGTAGCAAAATCTGTTTGCACCTACGCCTCTACAAGTACATATTTTGCTAAGAGGCTTTTTTATGAAATAAGATAAATAGGAGATGAAAGATGTAGTGAACTCCTCTAAAGAGGCTAAAAGATTAAGCCAATACGAAGGCAAGGGAAATCCCACTATAAATGAAGCAAACCCTGGATAAAAATTTAGCATTTACTTAACACATGCAAGTGCAAATAAGCACAAAGATTGATACATTGATTTCAAAAAGAATGCAACTCACATCAAGCTTTATTGATTTCAAACAATATGTCAAACCTCAAATATGGTACAATGAAATAAGGACATGAAAAGGAATTAACGAACCATCCATTTAAACACTGTGTTGTCACAACAGCCTCACGTCCAACAAACCGCTGTGGTGTCCTCTTGTTTCCCTGATTCATTTGCTCTCTTAACATTAATTTTAATTAAATAAAAATCAGGGATGCAACCACAACTTGGAGGAAGAAAAACCTTTATAATAACCCGATCTGTCACGGCAAATGGAAACTGTACACCTCGACCCCTTGGGGCATCCATTGCAGTTGAATCACCAAAACCACCCTTTTCCTGCATGACAAAGAAACAATAGTGATTGAAGGAAAGCTGTGGCCAATAGCACTAGCACAAGTGAAAAAATGGAAAGGACTAGCAGTTGCCTAACAACATGAAGCCAGTAAGCAAATAATAAAACACGAAATAGAGACATGCCATTTGAGAATAGTGAAAAGCAAGAATTGGGAAACATATTTTCATAAGAAAGACTAATATAGGAAACAATTCAGCTTTAACTGCCATGATTATAGAAATAGGCTTCTCCGTCATTTTTCCCTTTTTGTATTCCCCTACATAGTCATTAATTTCAAATCCTTTTGAAAAATAAATATTGCTAGGAAATTTAATGCAAGAAGACAAACCTGGTCAAACCTGTCTCTTTTTCTTTTGGATGAGCGATAAAATTGTAACTCCTCTTCCCGGCGGAAAGCCTGCACTGCAGCTCTGAGAGCTGTACGCATACAATCACATAAGGGCACAATAAGGGGAAAACAGTGATATGACATGCCAGTGTTTTAAATTTGTATCATCCTGACAATCGTGTCTACAATCAATAACTTGCCACAGCTCTTATAGATTGAAATAGCTTTCCTTATACTAAGGAGAATTTCACCAAAACTTTGGAATTGAATTACTAGAACGACAAAACTGTCACTTACAAAGATTAGGAGCAACTAAGTCTTCGGTTACTGATTGTGAACAAGTGTAACAGGATTTCTGAGAACATGTTGCAAAAAATAAAATAATTATCATTTTCATATTCATAATAAAGGTAAGAAAATTTATAAGCTGCACAGACACACAAACACAGAGCATTAAAGATGATAGAGTTCAAATAACCTGAATCAGTTGATGAACAAACTAGAGGAAACATTATTGCTTAGAGATTGCTTTGCAGAAGACTAACATGCATATGCATATCTCATAGGTAAAACATGTAAGCATATCTCATAGGTAAAAGATGTAAAGGAATAAATACATAATCCATTAAGTATCCGGCAAATAGAAAACGCATTTTTGGGAAGCAATTAATAGTTGAAATAAAATCATAGTATAAGTCTCCCATAAGCTATGGCAAAGGGAACACTAGACAACTCACAGCTTTGCATTCCAAGAATTCACTTAACTAAGAATTTACCATTCTGATAATATGTTGTATTCCACCGGCGCCAAATGAATGTCCGCATGGCAATATCATAGCATCATCCATCAGAGTTCCCCTGTATCCAAAAACTAACATAAATCTAATATATCACAAGTAAAATGGCTGGCAACCAGCAAATTGAACATAACCAAAAAAAAAGGCTACCAAAGTCAACAGAATGACCAAATAAAAAGAAAAAAGGATACTTTGTTTCATGCACAGTACATAGTTTGACAACTAAACAAAGAAAGACAGACAGAAACAGAGACTTACGTGACAGGGTCAGATAGAATAGCTCGCAAAGAATCACCAGACTCACATGAAAAAGAAGAAGCATCCTTTCTTCCACTAAAACCACAACCATTCTCCAAACCCAAATCCTTCCCGCCACTACCAGATCCTTCATTCGCCTGCAAATACTGCGAATAATAGATCTCCCCATCTGGTTCTGCAATCGTCACTACGTTATTACTGTTGTTACTATTATTATTATTCCCAATTTGGCTTACTACACTTCCACCTCCATCTTTCACCACCATCATCATTTCCCCTACTAATTGAAAAAAAAAATCCTTTCAAAAACCCAAATAGAAAAAATTCAAACTTTCTAAAAATAAAGCTGAAAAAAAAGCTAAATTCAACTCATGCATACTTACCAAACGAGGGATGATGTTGCTTTGGCTTTCCATTTCCATTTCCAATAACTTTATCTACATTACCATTAGTATTGCTAGTAGCAGCAGTATTGTTGGCGTTGTTGTTATTAATTTTACTATTACTATTATCATGCTCACCATCGCCACCCTCGTCTTCGTCGTCCACGTCGTCGTCGTCTTCATCGTCATCTTCATCACCATCCGACTCATCACCGCTACTCCCATGTCCGTTCCCGTTCTCGTTCCAGTTTCGACTTTCGCGGTACATATTGCGCGGGAAATCAGGGCCAGATGGGAAAAAACGGTCGTTGGCGGCGGCGGCGGAGTTAGAAGAAGAAGAGAAAAGCTTATCGTCGATAAAGCCGGGGAGTTCTCGGGTAGTGGATTTAGGAGGCGGATCGCCTCGGACCCGGCGATTTGGAGGTCCGCAATTGAAGTCTTGAAATACGAGTTGGGTATTTAGACCGTTTTGGGAAATTTCGTCAGCTGACATAACTTAAAGCTTCTTTCTTACATGAATTTGAAACCCTAATTTTGTCGAAATTGGGCATCAAATTTTGCTTTAAGCTGTGAAATTTGAGCTTGAGATGAATTCCATTTTGGAAAGGGCAAAAAGGGGCGGTGGTGGATATGAAACGGTGGCGTTTTGTATGGAGTAAAACGGTGGCGTTTCTAGTAAAGATCCGACAGGGAAGCAAGTTGGTGGGAGCTTTCAGTACTTCAGGTGAAACGAGGAAACAAGCAGTGGAGTGGTGTCTGAGTAAGTGGGTCCTAAGTTTGAGGATTATCTGTCCACGTCAGCAGCAACAGCATTAGCACTGTTGGAGGAGTATAAATGGTGGCGAATGTAGAGGATTTTAATCTTTAATCCCTACGGAAGTAACAAGAGGCAGAATTTGGAGGGAGGGACAGAGACCAAGAAGTAAAACAAACAGACCGAAGACTTTGACTTTGTATTAATATATGATATGGGTTTTGTTAATTTTGATGAGGATCTTATGTATGACTATGAATGTTCAGTTTCAGTCTCTCTGCTCAAGAAAGATTGAATCTTTATCATAAGCTTGTTAGATTTTCAAACAATTGTTGCTCAATCGATTCTTAAAGGAAATTATGTATATGAGAGTTTGTGTGGTTGCGTTGTTGATTCTGTTGATCCCTGCTCGTGCCAATCATGAATTTCCTCATCAGGTATATATAGCTATGTTGCTAGGTTTCAGTCTTGGAAATTCAGAAGTTTGTTTCTTTTATGCATATGTGTTTCAGTGTGTGTGTTTCTGGGTGGTTGAGATTTGATGATCTAATGTTTTTATTGTTCTTTATCTACTTTTGCTTGGGTTGGTTGTTAGATTTCTCCATCGCCTACTCCACAACCGATTCCTGCATTAACTGATGAAAGGTGTCCAAAATCCTCAACAGCTCTTTGTCATGACCATCACTTGACTGCTTGCCTCAATACTAGTTCTGCTGGTGGTGAGTGAAGTTTGCATCTTATTACCCTTATTACACTCTCGTTAAATGGCTTTCTTTCCCTCCTTGTATGGGTAGGTAGCTGCTTTCAATATTGTCTGTTGATACTAGAGGTTTATCTTTGTTTGGGTGGAGCTTAAGTCAATGCATCAGCCAAAAGTGAACTTCATGTTTCACGTAGACAAGAGTTACAGGAAAGCATCTTTGACAAGGAAACTCTGTTTAGAATTGTTATGAAAAGTCTGAGAACAAAGTCTCTCTTGCTATGGTAGTTTTTTCAGCTTTTTTTAAAAGAAAAAGAATCACATTTTCATGAGTGATTAGGTTCCAAAGAATCCTGACTGATTTTCTTTCCACCTGTGCTCTGCCCAACCCATTGAGCAGAGCATTACGGTCAACACCTTTACTATATTCACCTTTGTTATCAAACTATTGTGATTTTAGTAACTTGCATTTTAGGACATTGTCAAGTTCTACAAGAAATTGCTCTTAGCTTTGTTATATTAACGTTGGAATGAAAGTACATCAGGGAAGGAAAAAACACCAAGTTGAAGTATCTTCTTCTGGTCCTGCAGTAGTACAGCCACAAGTCTTTTTCCAGTTAATATTTCTTTAGAGGGATGATTCACTAAAGATTATGACCAATGTTTCCAGCAGTAAGTGTTGGAAGACTAACCATTTCATTTTAAATTGATTTTTGTTCCTTTTCCATGAAGAAGCCAACAATTATCTTCTTCAAGAAAATGATAACTTCCTGTCAGATCAAGGAAGCTATCCTATGAGAAACAGCATCATGTTGATCCCTTATGAACAAAATTAATTGTATTTGTTCCTCTGCCCGTGATGCCATCCAGCAAATAGCCATTTCAATCCTTATCCGATCCTTAATTTCACTCCTTGTGGAATCTTCTTTTGATACGTAACATCATGCTGATTGATTCTCACAAAAGATGTGCTCTGCTGAATCATGAATCTCATAGGAGATGGGTTGATTTTGAGGTTTATTTCACTTAAGTTGGGAATGCTGGAAGTGGGTGGTGATTGATCTGAATTGTAAACCTGGATTAAGAATATAATTGCTTGTTTCCCAGCATAAATTTACTTTATGTTCTGCTTATGCTCGATTCAACCATTCCTCAGTCTTAATCTAGTTCTTTTCTCTTTTTCCCCCTAGAGTCCAATGTTATATCTTTTGTTCTGTGGTTTCTTCAATTTATTGTCATGTTTATTCTGATTACTTTTGGCCATGCACTTTCACTTGTGGATGGAGTAATGTCATGCCTACCCATGAAACTTGCTGTTGCTTATTGTTAAGGTTGGTTACATGGCCATTTCAGATTATGAACAATTAACACTGGTTGTTTATACTTAATATCACTTGATAGAGAGCGTACTTTGAGAATTCTCGTTCAGTAATACATTATCCTTAATGTTGAAAGCGTTGAAGAACTGTTGATCTTTGTTTTTCCATGGTTAATAATAAGCCATTGATCTTTGTTTTCCCATCATTGTAATCAGTACATCCTACGTACAAAGGTAGCTTTCTCATCTATTTTCTGTGAGAGGAGATGATGCGTCTCTATTTCCTATAAAAGGCAGAATTCTTGCTTATTTCTGCAAATTGATATTGTATACTGGATGCAGTGTTTTCATCTGTATTTTGTTTGCTAACTTCTGTAATGGTCACATTGAAGTACTCTTTTCTGCCTTGCAGCTTCCAAAGAATCGTTCCTTCTTGTTCAAAATGATGGAGAGGACCTTCTGAAAGTGAATGTTACAATCACAGACATTAAAACTAATTTCCCAGAGATGCCAGCACCTAAACACCAAGCCATAAAGGTTCAGTTACAAACCTGATGTTACTATCTTTTTTTGAGTTTTATTGATGAGAATTGGAGATGAGTTCCTAGAAAACATTAAGCTCAACGGAATTTGAAATTGATCAGGCTAATTTGTCACTAGCTGGCTCAGACATTAACTGGTTATTGCCTTTCATTTTATTTGTTTTCAGATTCAAATCCTGGCAAATATTGAAGGAAGTCCATCTATAATCATACATTCTGGACATGGGGAATGTATAATCCCAATCACATCGTCAGGACGACACAGCCAATTCTATAATCAGTATATCACTCATTTATCACCCATCTATGGTGCCTACTTCTTGTTTTTCGCAGTTCTGACAGCTGGAGGTGTGTGGGCCTGCTGCAAGATTGGCAAAAATGAACAGAATGTTGATGGAATCCGTTATCAGGAGCTTGAAATGGAGCAACCATCCTCCCACTCAGCTAATGACGAGGAAATGGGAAATGGGGGATGGAATCAAGATTGGGGAGATGACTGGGAGGAACAAGTTGAAGTAAAATCACCAAATGGACACCAAACAGAAAATGTTTCAGCCAACGCCAAAACTTCTGATGCAAATGGATGGGGGAATGACTGGCAGGATTAGACAAAGATTATAATAGAATTCACTCCTACGCATATAACATTGCAGGAGAGAAACAAGAAAAGGACACACAAAGAAAGAATCAAGAAGATTAAAGAGAGATCGATAGATGTAGAAAGAAAGTTATAGAAACTGCGGCAGAACAAAGATGTATAATTGAGTGTTTCAACAAGTTTCTCGCCCTATTCTTAAAATGGTTGTTTTCACTTGTAGTGCATTTTCTTCACAATGAGGTCTTACTGGCTTTTCTTGAAAGAAATTGTAGGAAAATGCATATTGCACATGCAGTGCAATTCCATTTTCTCCTATTCAACAGATTTCATCAGGTTACCAAACTAGACCCCTTTAGTTTTTCAGAGAATAATAATTTTTGACACTAAATATAAGTTTCACTTTTGTGGAGGTGTAGAGTTAGCCTCAGGTCAAAATCCAAAAATCAAGTTTGGTGTTCCATTTTGTCAAATTGAGAGAACAGGTACTGGACCAAATAAAGCTCACAGAAATTTTCCATTCAGTTTCTAAGAATTTGGTGATTCTTGAAATTGCTTTCAAGAGTTCCTTTTCACAAAAGCCTTGATCAACTCCTGGAAGAAGACAGATAGATAGAATAAAGCCGCATATGCACATTATTGAGGGCATCTGTTGATAAA
The DNA here is from genome assembly GCA_949671775.1 of Mallotus repandus. Taxonomy (NCBI): domain Eukaryota; kingdom Viridiplantae; phylum Streptophyta; class Magnoliopsida; order Malpighiales; family Euphorbiaceae; genus Mallotus; species Mallotus repandus. The sequence continues at coordinate 27,158 of CATIWM010177454.1, forward strand.
AGTGCACTGCCCCCCATCCATGAAGCCAAGATCATTTCCAATCTAGTTTCAACTACCATGTGCTTGACAAAAGCTGTGAGGGATCATTTTGCCTCTCAATAAAGCAAGGAAATTTCAAAAATAAAATAGAAAATAAAGACATGGGTGGAAACGGAAATTATTTTTTATACAATTTATCCTCATCAACAATGCTTTTCTGTTATCCTCGTGTATTTTTTTTTTTAAATCTCAGGATAACAATATGATACATTTTGCTTAGTGCTACCCTTCTTTATTCATTAAATACACCAAAAACACAGATATTAAATTTGGAATTGAATTCTTAATTGTATGGCCAATGTTGATCATTATTAGTGCAAATATAATACAATTTAAGGAAGCATTGGCAATGTTGGTCCAACTAGGTGCTGTCATGCCATGCTTATTGGCTCCATATTGACCTTATTTGTAACAGAGATCCTTGATCATGGAGATTAACATATGGGACATGGCAACAAGAGATTCTATGGTCAGTCAGTTTCAAGTACAACAAGAAAGTAGGTAATTCAATCTGTCAATCCTGTAAACCAGTATTAAAATAAAAAATTCTCTCTATCCTTGAGACAAAAAACAGGATTATTAAGGACCCATGTGCTAGTTGATGATGACATGTTAAACCACAAAAGTTTATCTTGGGCCCATCACCATTTATATAACCTCAAGGCTGACTACTATAACTACTAGGGACAACTCATTGGTTATATGTAATCCTTGCACATGGTCTTGAACATTTTTATTCTTTGACTCCTCTCCTCCCCACTCCTGCCACCATTGAAAGTGCAGCAAACTTAATTTGTTAATGTTGTTAATTTTTCCAAGTAGGGTGAGGAATGATTGATTAGTTAATTACAATAGGCCTGGCCATGTGAAATTAGTTGGGTTACAAATGTCATTAGCTTGTGAAAAACTGTTGGAAACTGGGACAAGCAAGACAGCTTGATAAGCAAACAAGAAATGCATTTAAAGAAAGATAATAAAGACATAAGGGTGCCAAAATCTATTGCAAAAAAAAAGAGTGCTTCTATTCCGACAGCATTATATTGTGTAATATTCTATTTCCATACTTGACAATCTTTATCTGAAAGGCATGGGGTCTTTCATTACTTTAATCCTGCCTTTCACTTTTTCTCTTTGGCACTTTTCATTATTCAAATGACCACTAAGATTATTTGCTTCAAAGTGGGTGCTAGGAATCTTGGGAGTCCTCAGGCTCTTAAATCACTGTTGACTTGTGAAAATGTATTTTAAACCCTTCAGCATTGCTATCATTGGCAACACATGATCCTGATGATGAAAGAGTCATATGGGTAGTGGACTTAGAGACTCAAATTTATACCCTTCAACTTCGAGACCCAAATTTACCCTTCCCTGTAAAGCTCAAGGAACATGATTAACAGTACATTTATTCAAGCCAAGGTGGAGTCAAGATATAGGACTAGTGTCCAAAACTTATATCAGAGTCAATACAGGAAGTGAAGAGCACATGTTTTCCTATTCTTAAAGCTATCATTCCCTGGACAAATTGGCAGGTACCTTGTCTTCACCAATTTGAGCTACATTAACAAGGCTTCCATTGCCATAATAAGGATGTTGGCTAGAAACAAGAAATCAACTAGAAACTGTTGAATCAAGAAGAATAAAGTGGCTAAAAATGTAGGTCATACACAAACTTTAGGCTTTGTGCCTTGTCAAATCAGAATCAGAAATCAATGCTAGTATCTGCGAGTAACTAGAAACAAAACTCAAGGCATATGGAAGTTGAAGATTAGCAATAACTGGTTAACAATATCCAAAAGGTTCCCAAACTGGAAGCCGGTGAAAAGGAATCCGGTAAACCTGACTATAACATTGAGAAGAAGCTAAAAGCACAAATAGAAACAAACAAGAGAAGAACCAATACAAGAACATAAAAGGAAAAAAAAAAAAAAAAAACTGTTGACAATGAAATTTCTTCTCTTTGATCAATCGAACAAACCGGATTCCTATTCGCCGGATAACCCATTGTAAATAGCATACTTTGAATTCTAGATTATATTCATATTCATGCCAACTCATCTTGTCCTTCTGAAGGGCATCTGATGAGTTCCAGTATATTTACTACTTCTCCCATGTCCGGCCGGTTTGATGGCACTTGTGATGTGCAAATCAATCCCAACTTCATAACTGGAACTACTTCATCAACTGGGAAATTCCCTTGGAGCCTTTCATCAATGCATTCTTCCACCCTTCCTTCATCTAATGCTCCTCTGACCATGTCACAAAGCACCACCACATCATCTTCCATGTACTCAACAGGCCTCTTGCCAGTAACAATCTCCAAAACCAAAACCCCGAACCCATACACATCACACTTCTCTGTTATCTTCACTGTTCTACAAGCAAATTCAGGTGCCATGTAGCCTAGTGCACTCTGAATCTTGCTGCTTAAAACATAGCGGTCTAGCATTGGCAACAACCTTGCCAGACCAAAATCTCCAACTTTTGGTTCACCAGAACTGTCAATAAGGACATTGCTTGATTTTATGTTATAGTGGATGATGTTCGATTGGTGCAAATGAGCCAGGCTTTTCGCTGTCCCAAGAGCTATGTTAAACCTCTCATTCCATGAAAGAAAATGACCACCTGATCCTTCATGAAGATGCTTATACAGACTCCCGCCAGAGACAAATTCATATATCAGAAGCTGTAATGATGGAGTCCAGTAGTAACCTTCAAGTGCCACAAGATTTTGATGTCTAACTTTTCCCAATTTTTTAACCTCCCTCTCAAAATCTTCTTGAGATTTGACAAGACTTGAGACAGTGAGCTTTTTAATGGCAACTGGATGCCCATCTCGAAGAACAGTCCGATAGACTGCTCCAAACCCACCACGCCCAAGTTCACAATCCTTGTTGAGCAGAGCATGAGCTCCAGTGCTGAAGTCAGGTTCACCTGAAAACATGACAAGCTTGCCAGAATTGGCATCTGTAGTTGGGGAATTGCTAAAGTCATCACCCGCAGATAATGTAAGGGCAGCTGCAGATCGAGAGCTTGATGAGCGGACACGAAGGTTAAGAACAGTGATGGCAATAACACCAACAACAATGACAGCGGCTGCGCCAATGGCAATGAGAGCAGATATGCTTAGGATAATTCTTTTGTGACCAATATTTTGAGGAATCTCGCCTGGAGCGCTGTCAGAGGAAGAGTTTGGGTTGAGAACAATAGGTTTGGGAAGAACTGCAGGGCAAGACTTGTTGACTGCAGCCCCACAGAGGGATGGATTACCAGAGACAGAAAATGGAGATATGGTGTTAAAGAAACCACCAGCAGGCAGTTCACCCTGCAACTGGTTGTGAGAAATGTTGAAGGTTGACAGATTGGGAAGATTAGCCAACTGCTTAGGTAGGCCACCAGTAAGGCTGTTGAGAGACAAGTCCACATCCTTTAGACTTGTAAGTTTTGCCATTGCTGCAGGTATTGGTCCAGTCAAGTTATTTTGGGATAGGATCCTACACGATCAACGGGTAACAAAAGAAAAGGAAAGAGAAAAAAATCTGTTAGAATGATAAAGACATCACATCTTTCACTTGAATACAAGTTTTCAGCTAAAATGGAAACAACCATCGAAGCATCAAATTTAGATATCAAGCAATAACCCCAGATAATTTATAAGTCTTATTCCTTTTAACTTGTAAGCAACTCTAAATTACACATCCTAACTTCTAATTTGAGATGAAAAAAAAGAGAGAGAGAGACCAGAGCATGCACTACAATCGGCAAAATTTTCAAAAATTGTAAAAGGAATATGTCATCTACAACTGTGAGCTTTTGTTTAAAAAAAGGACTTAATGAGAGCATAGAATGGCCCAAACTATTTTGTTGGCAGAAATATAGAAGTATTCAGGATCTTAACTAACTTCGGCTAAGAGATGAGCTAGAAAGCAAAATTCAGCAATGGGGAAAAAGAAGAGCTGTGACAAAGAGAGCTTACAAAGTTGTTAGAGAGGAACAGTTCCCAACTGAGCTAGGAATTTCCCCTGACAGAAAATTCATCTCCAGCCTCAGTTCCTTCAAAGAAAAATCTCCTCCAATTTCCAGAGGAATATTCCCATTTAACTTATTTTTACTCAAATCAAGAACATCCAATTCCTTCAAGTCACCAACACTCCCTGGAATAGGACCCTCGAGAGAGTTCCTAGATAGATTCAAGAATTGCAGGCTGCTCAAAACCCCTATGGAGGCTGCAATTTTACCAGAAAACTCATTCTCTGATAAATCCAAAACTTGGAGCTTTGGAACAGAGTTGGAACTCCCACCAAGCTTACTCTCCAAATGCAGAACCTTTTCCAAACCTGAACGGAAAATCCATTCAGGAAGGTTGCCATTCATCGAATTCCTGCTGAAATCCAAAGCAAAAAGACTTCCACAATTGGCCATAGACTCCGGCAAGCTCCCACTCAAACCATTAGAAGAAAAATTCAAGACCTTGAGTGACTGAAGATTCCCAATTGAATTTGGAACCTGACCGGAGAACTTATTCCCAGAAAGATCTAAAGTCTCAAGGCGTTTCATCTCTCCAATCCAGTTTGGAACCTCCCCAGTAAACAAGTTGTTGCTCAAGCTTAGATAACTGCACAAGCTAAGCTTCTGCATTGTTTCTGGAAGCTCCCCAGAAAGAGAATTCTTACTTAAATCAATAGACCTCAATAACAAACAGCTTCCAATCCCATCAGGAATTATTCCAGTAAGCTGATTTTTACTTAGGTTAATACCTCTCAAATTGTTCAAAGCTTCAATCCCCTTAGGAACCTCACCTTCCAGTAAATTATCAGACAAGTCAAGTAATCTTAGCCCACTCAAACCCCAAATTCCAGCAGGCAAAGAGCCTGAAAACTGATTTGAACTCAAATTTATAGAAGCAAGTGTAGCACAGGAGCTCAAAGAAGCCGGAATCTTCCCCGAAAACTTGTTCTTGGCCAAAGAAATGACTCTCAAAGACCCACATTGCTTAAAAAAGTCATCTGGTATAGGCCCAGAAAGACTGTTCTCACTCAAATCAATGGTTCTAAGGTTTGCAAGCCGAGCAAGGTTAGGGCTAATACTGCCAGTAATGTTGTTTCTTGCAAGTGAAAGCTTGTGGAGGAACTGGAGCTGTAAAAGGCCACGTCCGATCCGACCGGAAAGAGAGAAGCCATCAAGAGTGAGTTCATTGACCCTGTTGGATCTTGGGTTGCATTTAACTCCAACCCAGTTGTTGCAAGGAGAATCATCATCTTGGTTCCAAGATGAGAGCTTTCCTTCTGGATCTTGAAGGTCTGCTTTGAAGACAATTAGACCCAGCACATCATCGTTTAAAGATGGAGTTACAGATCCCACACAATGAGAAACCAAAACCAGTAATGCTAATAAGCTCAGAAGCTTTTTTATTTTCACCATTGCAAGCTTCTTTAACAAGGAAAACAAAGAATCAACAAACACCCATTGAAGTGGAGCTATAAGAAAAAAAAAAGAACTAAACACAGAAATGGAGCAGAACAATAGAAGAAAAAAATGAGAGCTAGTTGAGCTTAAAAGGCAAAAATCACCACTTTACCAATAATCTAGAAGGCAAAAATGGAGAATGTCAAAAAAAAAAAAAGTTTTCTCTGTTTTCTTTGTTTTATCCTGCCTTGTCAACGGCTAGATTTGGACCAAGGAAACAAAGAAGAAAACCAAACTGAAGCAGGTAACAAAATGAGAGAGACCAATGAAATTAAGCTCTAATGAGAGAATGAGCAATGAAAATTTATGGGTTTTTTTTGTCAGGTAAGAGCGTGAGAAACCCAGAAATATTTACTAAAACAGAAGACTTTTTTTGGGATTGACTGAAGTTGAAGAAGAGAAACAATGACTTATAAACAAGCTTCGATCTGAGAACTATAAAGCTGCAAAAACCAAGGCATACAGAGCCCCACCCAACACACAAATGGCTAGCTGAAGTACTCCGGTGGAAGAAGTTAGGGTTCCGGTGAGAGTGGCCGGAAGGAAAGTGAACTGTGGTGCGGGTACTGAGAAAGAAAGGGACAGAGGGGACAGAGGTGTAACAAAAAGATGGTGTTTTTAATAACGGGAAAGAGAGACTGGTGGGTGGGTGGGGCTAATAAATGTATCGTGAACACGTGGCAACCTAGGTGAGGACGTGGGTTGCCTACATGGCATGCACGTAGGTCATTGGCTGTTGAATGGCCTTTTGACGTGGATGAGACAAGTGGCCTACTGATGGACCTAATGCATTTCTTCTGCCATTGCCCCCATCGGAGGAGGATCATACAATTAATACTACTTTAAGCTAAAAAAATTATCAACACAGCACAACATTCCCTAACTAATTTGTGGGAATTTAACTTCCTAAACTCAATTTAGTAACCCCCTCCCATTGTAATGATAAAAAAAATTCAATTTATTACCTCTGTTCTCAAGACATGAATAATTTATTATCCTATTACAGGATAAGATATTAATATAGGTAAAGAGTTTAATCCTCCATTACTCTGAAATATTTTTTTAAAGTTTTCATATAAGGGGCAATGTTAAAGAAAACTCAATTTAGTACACTTCGTCCTACGCAGTTTGTCCGGGAGATCATTTACATGATTGTGTATGTATGTGTGTAACATGTTACCCCCTCCCCCTCCTCCTCCCTCGTCTAGGACGAAGATGGAATTAGAGCTTAGAATAGAAGGTGAACAGGAGGAGCATGTGATTGAGGATTGTGAAAATGAGCCAAAGAAGAAAGGTGGAGTTTTCAAGTACAGGCAACTGGGGCAGACACTGAACAAATAAAGTGAGAGGAAAAGCAATAAAGAAAAGTAGGTGGAGAATGAATGGAGATGGTGGGTAGTGTAATAAAAGATGGTGCTCAAGGGGTGGTAGTGGTGGTGGTGGTGGTGCATTGCAGCCTGTGCAGCAAGGTTGATAATGACTTAACTTTTACTCTCTTTTATTGTTTTTGTAAGCTTTCTTAAATTCCACTGAAACAAAAGGGTCCCCTTTCACCTCCGGCAAATCTGCTTTCTTTCCCATTTCTTTACAGTTCATTAAATGCACTGCTTCCTCTCCATTTTAACCACTTGTGCACTTTTTTTTGTTTTTGGGTTTAATCTTATGGATTTGTTTTGAAAAATAAAAAAATTATAAATCCAAGTTTAATGATTGCATCTTTTAGAAACTTCTGTTTCCTCTCCTCTTAGAAACTTCCTTTCTGTTTTTATGCTGCAATAACTTAATTTCTCATTAAGCCAAAATCAAAGAAATGTTAAAACTAGAGCAAGGAATGTGAAACTATTCACCAAATCAGGACAAGACAGAAGGGAAGAGTATGCTTTTTTTTAAAAAAAAAGTTTGTACAATACGACGTTAGCACCTCAATACGTCCTCATTAGGTGATTTTAAAGATGCATTTTTTACATTAATTTGGTCCATTTAGAGGGAAAAAAAAATTTCTAAATACTGAATCTAAAAATTAAATTAAAATCATCGAAAATGATAATAAGTAGTCGAAACTTTTATATTTATCAAATACTACGTGCATCAAATGCCAAAACAGAATCACAAACTCTTTTAATCACTTGAATTAGTTTTTGGGTCAGAGGAGATTATGATTTTATGGTTTGATGGCATGGAATCAAAGCTACCTTTGAATTTTTTTTTTTTTTTTTTTTATGAGTGTCTTGCAAGTCTTCATTTCAAGTATAGAAATGGACAGAAGAAAAATGATATAACTAAGGAAAGTAGGCACTTAAGTTGGATAGGATACATAACAATAACAAGGTGGATTAAGACATTGGTTAGTTGAAATTTTATCCAATAGTTTTGTCAGTTTGAGAATTGTGGTCAAGATACAAAATTATGAAAGTTTAGTTCCCTTGTCAGCAATTCAAACTAAAAGAGATAAAGAAGGCAGTTAGATGCTATGTTATTAGAGGCACAATTGTTACTTTCTGTATGTTCCTAGCTAATCTACTGAGGATCAAGTGGTTAGATACCGTATTGAATAGTTTTAGGCAAATGGACCCTTAATTGAAGTTGCCCTATTGTCATGTTGCTGACTTAATAGCAGTAGTAAAATATGCACTTACTTTTACCACCCAATTATATATACATGGCTTTCAAGGATTGAGGTCCCTGAGGATCGAGACAAGCTATCTGGCTTCACATAATTTGTTTCTACATTTCAACGTGGATGGTATAGGATTTAGGTTTAGGTTGGTTGTCTTTGTTTGCAATTTTAATTTTGAAGTTATGTATATGGCCAAGATATTGTCAATTAATTAATGCATGTAGATAAGATTGATTTTTCTTTTAGAAACTTATTATTATTATTATTAATATTTTCTTTTATTAGTCCATAAATTCTGCCAATTTTCACATCTTAAATTTGCATATACTGTCAAAAGGAAATTTCTTATTATTTAGATATTTTAATTCAAAAAATTAAGAATTAAAAATTTGAAAAACAAATATTAGATTGAGCCGTATATATGAAAGAGTATACAATAATGATATTTTTGGTGAATCAAATACCATGGTGTAATAAAAAAAAATTGATTAGCTGAATATTGGTTGATAACTTTGTGAAATTTTTTTATGAAAGGTTTCATTAACTCCTAATTTATGTCAAACAGACCTTGTTGTTGCGCGAATTCCATGTCCAACAGTTCTTAGTTCACGATAGAAATAAAGATGGGTATAATAGGGCAGTGATGATATAGTCAATTTCTAAACTCTTACCTTGTTTGTTAAAAAAAAAGAAAAAAAAAAAAAGAAAACTCGAACTCTTAATAAAATATAAGATTCAGTAACGAGTTATTGTGACTTATTACATGAAATGTGCCATGTCATAATCCAATTAACATATACAAATTGTATTGTGTTAAGCCTCCGACTGCCATATTGTAAGCAAAAATTATTGCTCAAGGAGTGCACAAACCACTCCGAGTCAAACACATTTTATCAGGATAAAGTAGTAATTTGCCCCCTGAACTTGGAAGTGGTAGTCAATTAACTCAAATTTTAACTTTTTGGCCAATTATCCCACTAACTTGGCAAATTTGGCCAATTAGCCGCCCATATTAGCTTTTCCAAAAAATCCAATTCAGTCCAAAAACAACTTTTTTAGCTAATTTTTCCCAAAAACTTTCATTTATTGACTAATTAGGTCAAATTTATCAAATTAAAAATATGAAAGACATGAATTAGTAAAAATTAAATTTAAAATTTATTTTTTAGGAATTAATATTCAATTTAAAAATAAACTAAAATTTAAAAAATTAAAATACAGAAATATATAAATAATTTTAAATTTTTTGCATAGATTTAAATAAAAATGATCGATTATTTTAAAATTAAAAATTAAAAAATTACGTTGCTTTTATTTATCTTTTAATTATGATCAAATAATGCTCATGTATATAATCATATAATTATGAATGTGGTTTTAAAAATTATTATATTTAATTTTTAATTTTAATATATATATATATATATATATATATTATATATAAAAAGTATGTCAGTAAAAACTCTTTGAGAATAGAAAATATTTTAATTATACATAAATTATAAAATATTATTTTAAAATTTTTTAATTTTTAATTTTTAAAAATTTTAATTAATTTAATTTAAATTATATATTCACATTAAAGAAATAGAGAAAAAGATTAGAACTTTTTTAAATTTTTACTAAATATAAAATTTTAAGGAATCATTAATTTTCAAAATTCAAAAATAATAAAATTAAATTACATTATCTATTCAACATTTTAATTTTTTAAAAGGAAAATTAAAATTATTATTTATTTTTATTTTTTATTCATGAATATTAATAGATATAATATATATATATAAGTAAGAGTAACATATTGAGAGCACTAAAATTTTGAATATACATAATGAAATATAGAAAAAAATATTTAAAATTTCTAAAATGTAATAATTAAAATTGAATCTAATTACTAATATATAAAATATTTTGAGTGAATCAGATAAAAAATAACGATATAAACCACCCACACGAAAAAGTTTGGGAGATGTATTGGTAAACACCCAAATTTCGATATTTGTTTATGAAACTAATTGGGAATTTAAATGTGAATTTTATTTTATTATTATTATTATTAAGTGGAGATTATTAAGTTTAATTATTTTATTAAATTTATGTTAAAAATATTTGGTTAATAAAAATTTTAATTAAAGTTTAGAGTATATATATATATATATGAAAAATTAAGAGTGAATTAATTGTGTGTGTGTGTATATATATATATATATAGTGTAGAGATTTGTGGTGAGGATTTAAAGTAGTGTTATATTATAAAGTATACATATATATATACAAAAAAACATTTTTTTTCCTTTTTTTCTTTCTTTTCTTTTCTTTTTCTTTCTTTCTTCTTCTTCTTCCTCCATTTTCTCTCGCCGAAGGCCATTGTCTCCCTGCTTCCAGCACCGCATGACCACCTCCAGCATGTCGGACCGCCGCCGTTCAGCTCTCCCTTGGCTGGCAAGCACCTTCTCCACCTTCTTCTTCCTTTACTCATCGGTTTTTGGCTGGATTTTTGTAGCTCCGATGACGACTCCGGTGAGCTCTGGTCAAGTTATTGGTACCTATGCGTTCCTCATCTTCCAAGCTTCTCGAATCTACCTTCGGTTTCTTCGATCTCCTTCCGGATTGACTTGAAACGAGGTAAATTCATTTTTGAGTTTTTGTTAATTTTTTGTTAATTAAGTGAGTTTTAGGCTAAATGTTGACTAGAGAAGTTGATGTAGAGATCGAATGCTATGCAAATACAATTTTTCTATATTTTTCAGATTTATTTTTAATTTTTGGAATTTTTGGTTCAGGTTACTATTCCGAGCCCTAAAATTTTGATAATTTTAATAAATACTATATATTATTTGGAGTAATGTTTGTAAAGAAAATTTTGTAAAATTAATTATAGAAAATAATGGTTTAGGTGTTCTACCAAGTTTCCACTAAAATAATTATTTTATATATTTTTGTACGAGGATTTCATATTAAATTGATTTAAGAAGTTTTAAAGAGACTTTATATAAATATTATCGAGAAAAATAAATGATTTTAAAAATTATAATTATTTTATTTTATTTAAAAAAAAGGTTTTAACAAACGATTTTAAAACCAGCATGCATTTTATAAAATTGATTCACTCAGTGAGGTCTGATTTCCCTCAACTTATTTTTTTAGGACCTCACAGTATGTCTGTTAGTATCCCCAGTTTGCACCGAGTTCGTTCTTCACCGACTGCATTATGTATGTTAATTTGATTTGTATATTGTGTAACTGAATTCTAGACACCGTAGTAGTTAATTCAAAATATGTACTATCGGTATTCTGATTTTACTTGACTTGAAATGATGTATTTGAAGAATATTGTTTTATGCTTTTAGTATTGTGCATTTATTATGATTTTATTATTATGAATACTGTTTTTATTTCGTGAAAATTTCTAAGGCTTACTGCGGGTTTTGGTTCCTTTATGTATTCCCATTCCCTAGTGTCGGTTACGTACTTCGGTTCGGGTCATAACAAAGTTGGTATCAAAGCCCATGTTTTATTTTCGACTCTAATGATCTTTGAGTTATGTTTTTCTTGAACTACTACAGTAATTAGGTTGATAAATGTCAATTGTTGTCATCGTTGTTTCTAGGCTTCCGTATTTATGTCTGTTCCTTATTGTGTTTTGAATTTTGTTTGGTTTTATTTTTTCAAAATGAGAAGAGAACATGGAATGATCCTACTACTAAGGCAACATATGATGATGATGAGCAGTCCATACAGGATGAAGTTCCTCCCCTTGCTCGTAGGCGTAGAGGAAGAGGAAGGGGAAGGGGTAGGGGTAGGGGTAGACATAGAGCAGAAGCAGCTCAGATGCAAGAACAAGAGCAGCATGTAGGATAAGGAGTTCCTGAGCTTGATCCTGTAGCTTTTGTAGCTAGGATGGTAGGTATCAACCAAGGCTTGGCAGCTCTGAATCAAGCCATGCCTTTAGTTCAGCAGATGCTTCAACAGAGGAATCAGGGGATGTCCGATGCAGATGCAGCATTACTCTATTCTAGAGTGGGAAGAGTTTCTTTTGATGTCACTGGAGATGCATTGGATTTCCTTAACACTATCGAGGCCAAAACTCAGACATGTTACTCAGATTATCAGCGAATTATGGTTATGGAGTTATCTGTTCAGGCCGCAGCTCAGGATTGGTTCATGCAGTCCATTCAGCCCCGCATGACTACGATGACTTGGTTGGACTTTAAGGAGCAATTTTTGAGGTACTTTTGTCTAGCATCAATGAAGGATAACTATATATGGCAGTTACTGCACATAAGTAAGGGTGATCAGTCAGTTACTAACTACACCCATGAGTTCCTCAAATTGGGTCGTTATGCTCTAGATGTGATGCAGGATGATAAGAGAGCAGTAGAGTTATTTGTTACGGGTTTAGGTGCAGCCTACATCAGTATCCAGAAAAGAGACCAAATGTTGGACAGTGTTATTCAGGAGGCTTGACAGCTAGAGAGATGCCATATTATGCATGGCACCATTTTTGACCCTTATGCGAGCAGCAGCGGTGGAGTAATGATGACACAGGGGATTCAGCAGCCTATGTTTCAGATGGGCCATGTTGGTAATCAGAATGTGGGCACTTCATAGCAAAACTAGCAAATTAATTAAGTGTATAGGACTGGCAGACACAACAGACGGAGTAGTAGACCTCTAAGATTTGAACCTGGAGCCACTAGTGGTAGTAGCAGTCAGAGCTCTGGGTATGGTAGTTCAGGCTCGTGGCCCAGTGCATGCCCTATTTATGGCTGAGTATATTAGGGGTCGTGCCATTTGCTGACTAGAGCCTGTTTCAGGTGTAAGCAGATTGGACATCTTGCCAAAGCATATCCTAACACTAGATATCAGTCTTCTTATGCCCAGGGATCTTTATCTTCAATTGCTCAGCCATTTCAGTAGGTGCAGCAACCCTACCAGGCACCTATGTACCTCAATAGAGGCCGACTCAGTATGTAGGCCAGCAGGGCTAAGGTTCAGGTGGCAGATATAGGTGTAGATCGAGTGGTAGAGGATTCACTCAGCCTTCCAGTTCTCAGCAGGTTGGTCATGGATAGGCTAGAGTGTTCACTCTGACTCCTCAGGATGCTCAGGCATCTAATGCGGTGGTAGCAGGTACTCTCTCAGTGTGTTCTTTTGAAGCTAGAGTTTTATTTGATCCTGGTGCTTCACATTCTTTTGTTTCGCCTATCTTTGCTTCAAGGATAGAGTGGCAACCATCCAAATTGTTATTTCCCTTATCTATAGCGACTCCACTTAGCGACGAGTTAGAGACAAACATATTCTTTCCATCTTGTCCCATGTTGGTGGAAGGTAGAGAGTTGCTTGCAGACTTAGTATTGTTGGATGTGATCAATTTTGATGTGATCTTGGGGATGAACTGGTTAGCTCGCCACTATACCACATTGGATTGTCGAGAGAAGGTAGTGATTTTTAGAATCCCTAATGATAAAGAGTTTCAATTTAGAGGCGATAAGAGTTCAATGCCTCATAATCTTATTTCTCCAATCACAACTAAAAAGATGTTTAGTGGAGGATGTAAAGGCTATTTATCTATGGTCAGAGATACAAAAGTGGACATGGGAGCAGTTGAGAAGGTGCTAGTGGTGTGCAAGTTTCCTGATGTTTTTCCTAAAAAATTACCGAGTTTGCCACCAAACAGAGAGATAGAATTTTGTATCGATGTTCTACCTGGTACGGATCCTATCTCTATGCCACCTTACAAAATAGCGCCTATAGAGTTCAAAGAGCTTTTTGGGAAGTTGCAAGAGTTACTTGATAAGGGTTTTATTAGACCTAGCACATCTCCTTGGGGTGCACCAGTGTTATTTGTGAAGAAGAAAGATGGTAGTCTTTGACTTTGTATCGACTACAGATAGTTGAATAAGGTCACCATCAAGAACAAATATCCTCTCCCAAGGATTGATGACTTATTTGATCAGCTTCAAGGAGCTCAACTTTTATCTAAGATTAACTTGAGGTTAGGGTGTCATCAGTTGAGAATTAGAAGTGGAGATGTACCTAAGACTGCATTTTGGATGACATATGGCCATTATGAATTTTTGGTGATGTCCTTTGGGTTGACTAATGCTCCAGCAGCCTTTATGGACTTGATGAATCAGGTATTTAGGCCATACTTGGACCAATTTTTAATTGACTTTATTGATGATATCTTGGTATATTTAAGAAGTGAGGTGGAGCATGCATGGCATTTAAGGTTGGTGCTTCAGACCTTGAGGGAACATCAATTGCATGCCAAATTCTCGAAATGTGAGTTTTGGTTTGGTCAAGTGGCATTCTTAGGCCACATGGTATCATAAAATGGCATTCAATTGGATCCCAAGAAGATTGAAGTAGTTGCAGAATGGTCGAGACCTACAATAGTCACCGAAGTGTGAAATTTTTTGGGTTTAGCATGCTATTATTAGAGATTTGTGAAGGATTTCTCCAAGATTGCAACGCCCTTAACAAGGCTAACTCAGAAGAATGTCAAGTTTGTTTGGACTGATAGATATGAAGAGCACTTTCAGGTGCTTAAAGACTTGTTGACTTCAGCTCCAATATTAACTTTACCTTCAGGGAATGAAGGGTATACAGTGTACTGTGATGCTTCTTGAGTAGGACTGGGATGTGTATTGATGCAGAATAGGAGACTGGTTGCTTATGCTTCACGTCAGTTAAAGAAGCACGAGCAAAACTACCCCACCTATGATTTGGAAATGGTAGTTGTGGTGTTTGCTTTGAAGATATGGAGGCATTATTTATATGGTGTAACTTGTGAAATATACATTGACCACAAGAGCTTAAAGTACATCTTTTGACAATGTCACATCCTGGAGCGGGTAGAATTGTATTTATATAACCCTAGTCTCTAAGGACTTAGTATAGAGCAAGTAGGGTGTCGATCCACAGGGAATTGATGTAAATATTATATTAACCGAGTAGATAATGAGATGGATAGGCAAACAAAGTT
>CATIWM010177457.1:0-13977 GCA_949671775.1 Mallotus repandus
ATTGAAAAAAATAAATAAAAATAATATAAAATAAAAAAATTGTTGAAAAAAAGAAAATAAATAAAATGTTAAAAAAATTATAAAGTAAAAAATTGAAAAAATTAATAAAAAATACTAAAAAAAAGACAATTCTAATAATAAATGGAGTGAATTATATTTAAAAAAAATTTTAAAAAATTTTTAAAAACTTTTTAAGTTAATAATATTTTTAAAAGTTTATTTAATTTTTGATATATTTATGTAAAAGAACCAAGATAAAATACATGATGAGAAGAAGAAGGTAGAGCGGTTCGACCCGTGACCCACTACCAGACTTATTGGATATTACAAAGCCTAAGCCTAACTCTCTGTCATCATCTTCTTCTTCTCTACATTTCAATCTTTTTTGGTTCTTTTTGTACTTCACATCGGCAAAAGCTGATTAAAATTTGATTCATTTTATTGATTTCATTCATAATCTTAGATACGCTTCTTCGCTCGCTCACCTCAGTTCGGCAGGTCCTTATTGTCTTTTTTTTTTTGTTCAAACCCTAGATGGATTCTTCAATTTTGAATTGAATCAGTGCATCAGTTCAGTGTTTCTGATTTCGTGTTTTGTGATTGGATGGCTTAATTGGAGAGGGTTTCTTTAATTGACGTTAATTTCAATGATTTGGGATTTTTATGGGTTTTATTATGGTGTTGTATCTGCTTTGATTTATCAAAATGAGGCAAATTGGGATTCGCAAAGTTACTTTCTTTTTAAAGATTGTTGCTTTATTGAAATTAGAATTTGTTGTGAATTTGATTAAATGAGGACTGTTTTTATTGCAACTGGCAATGCGATTGCATTTCTATGGGCTATTTCATTTATGTTATTTATGAGTATGTGTATATGAAACTGTTTGCAGTTTGGTTTCCATTTGCCTTGCAAGGGATCCCAATTGGGGTTGTTAATGAAGTATGTCCATGTTTATAAATGTATATCTAGACTTTTAAGGGCTAAGAAAAGGTTGTTATGTCTATGAAGTAAATCAGATATTTCAATGCTTTTTCTGTTATTTGGTAATCTGAAAAAAAAATAAAATTGTCAAGATGAAGCATAGTGGATGAGAATTTTGCTTGATTGATTTACTAACCTTAATTGCTTTTGCTCTTTTTTTTTTCAAAAAAGAAAAAAAAATCTCTCAGGAGCTCTTCTATTGTATTTGCTTGTTGCATTTTTCTTAGTAATGTGATGAAACATTCTCTCCCCCTTCTTTCTCCAAACAAAAATGCAAATGAAGTTATTATTTTCTTAATTGTTTTTTTCAGGAGCGAAAGCAATTGACCCTGGAATTTTTTTGTTCATTCAGGTTCAAGTTATTTTGGTGCTCTCTGCTTTCTGGATACATAATAGTCCATCGTTAGTTGCTCTTCTACTTAGATTCAACTGAATGTAAAGTCACTTTTCTTGGATTTTGGAGAATATTTAAAGTTTGGCATCTTAAAGCAGTGTTCGTCTGTTGCATAGAAGAAATCTAAACAAGCATTTTCTGATAGTCTGTAATTGATTTTGAAAGTTTGGTTTAGAGTGGTTGACATCGGGATACCACTTCCTTCTTAGGGATGTAACTTTGATATATGCTGAGAAAATTATCTTCTAGTGTTATTTAGGGAGGTGTATTTTTGGCTTTTTGAGTTAAATGGTTCTACATGTGTGGAAAACTATTGGTAGTGTCATCTTGATGAAGCCACTGGGTTCATACAACATTTGATGTTGAAGAAGGGGGGAATGCTACCAAACTGGAAGAAACCCCACATCAACATAGTGTTTACCTTCTCCATATACACTTCATTTATGATCATATAGGCATCTAAAGGTAAGACGGGGGTGTTAATGTTGTGCTGTAAGAGGAAACATGGACCAAATCTCTGAGAAAAGGTTTCCTGTTAGTGCAAAAGATTACAAGTTATATGAAGAAGTTGGTGAAGGTGTCAGTGCCACTGTTTATAGGGCTCTCTGCACTCCACTTAATGAGACAGTTGCTATTAAGGTTCTTGATCTGGAAAGGTGCAACAACGACCTGGTAAGTGCATGACATTGTCATTAGAAGTTTTGGATACTCATGTTGACTTCTGGATCAAATATGGTTTTAGAAAATGTGTGTATTTATTAAATTTACTGCATGGTTATCAATATTCTGTCAGTTGATAGTTCATATTCTTGTTTTACATGTAAAGTCACTTCGCACATGCAGATACTTAGTTATTATGTGTTGCTTCTTCCCTTCAACTTCATGAATTCAAATTGCATGTCAACAAACATTAAAATTAATTGAAAGTTGCAATGCATCAGAACATAGTTCATGCTTTACTTTTAGTTCCGTTATCTTGTCTATTGCATTTAGTCTATAGTTTGAAATCTGTGTTGGTGTGTTTCTCCATTGCACTTACATTTCTTTATGTTTTGGTTTGCCTTGAGAAATTAGATTTCTCCTTTTTTTTTTTCTGAGCTTACTTTTATTTACTTTCGCCAAATGGAAAGAAACAGGTAAAGTGGAAGTTGAATTAACTGTTATATCCTTCACATTTCATAAAGAAAAGTCATTCGAGAACAGCATATTAACAAACAGTAGTTTAACATTTTCCACCTTTCTTAATAGCACATTGCAACTATATGGGGGTCATCAACTTTCACTTCTCTTCCTTTTCTTCCTGCAATTTCTTTTATTCCCTTGCATATTTTGATAACTACATAAAATGGTAATCCTTTCATTAGGATCCTTTTACTTTGATCATCCCTTTGCATTACAACACCCAAGTATAAAAATTGTGCATTGCATTACTAGACTTCTACACTGTCCAAACTAACTCCATTTGTTCTCTTCCACTCCCATTGCCAAGAATTCCACCTCATAAATGTCTTTTATATCAGATGTGTATCATATATGGTGCTTTTTTCTGGATCTTTATTTCTGATGCTTGCAGAGACTTCCATGTGAAATTTATGTCTTGTTACACTTTCGAATTTCATTTTAATGGCACATGCAGGATGGCATCCGACGAGAGGTTCAGACAATGAGCTTGACTGATCATCCAAATCTATTGCAAGCTCATTGTTCCTTCACTGTAGGCCACAGCCTTTGGGTTGTGATGCCCTACATGGCTGGGGGATCCTGCCTTCACATAATGAAATCTGCTTATCCAGAAGGTTTTGATGAGCCTGTTATTGCCACAGTATTGCGTGAGACTCTCAAGGCTCTTGTTTATCTTCATGCCCATGGTCAAATCCATAGAGATGTTAAGGTAATTTTTCTTATCTCATCTTCTTCTATTATTTTTGTGGCCAGTTATTGCTGCCAGGAGCTATTTGCCATTGATTTCATATGAAACATATGACATCCACAAAAAACAAGTTACAATAAAAATGAAAAATAAGCTAAAACAGAGGATTTCCCTAAGGAAGGTAATTTTTATTTTTAGTCAACTTCACAGTCATTGCCACTCTCACCCTATGTTGATTTTTTAGCTTTTTTTTTTGTGCAGTTTTGGACTTTTCTTGTGTAATATAACATATCGTGCTCTTGTTTTTTTTGGAACATTTTGCAGTTCAGTTTGGGAATATTACAGTTCTGCAATTCTTATCTGCTTTTCTGAACATATCTTGCAGGCTGGGAACATCTTAATTGATTCTAATGGTTCAGTTAAGTTAGCAGACTTTGGAGTGTCAGCGTGCATGTTTGATACAGGAGATAGACAGCGTTCCAGAAATACTTTTGTTGGAACTCCATGCTGGTAACCATCAATCAATATTTTCTTAAATTTGCACTGTGTGAAATCTATCGTCAATGTTGACCATCAGATGCAAATAAATGTTGAACCAATTTAGAAAACATTTTTTTTTATTTCCATTGTGTGTTTTTCTTTCAGGATGGCTCCTGAAGTTATGCAGCAATTACATGGATATGATTTTAAGTGAGTAAACTGTGGATCTTTTTTTTTAAAAAAAAAAGATTTATGCCAATTATATTTTTTCTTGAAATGTCCAATATTACGAGTCATGTTTTGAGGATTTCTAAAAAAATTTGTTTCTGTGTGCAGAGCAGATATCTGGTCGTTTGGAATAACTGCTCTTGAACTTGCCCATGGCCATGCTCCTTTCTCCAAGTATCCTCCAATGAAAGTAAATTTAGTTTCTGATGCTTACAGTCTTAATTTGGTAAGAATTTGTTTGATACTGATTTTACTGGTTCACAATTTGATCACTTCTCGATAATTCCAGGTTTTGTTGATGACCTTACAAAATGCACCTCCAGGGCTTGACTATGAAAGAGACAAGAGATTTTCTAAGGTTTATTTGTGTTGCTCAGTTGAAAAATTATTACTATTATGCTCATGAATTGACCCTCACTGCGCAACACTTTCAGTCATTTAAAGAGTTGGTAGCTGCTTGCTTGGTGAAGGATCCAAAGAAACGCCCTACCTCTGAAAAGCTAATAAAACACCATTTCTTTAAACATGCACGATCAAATGACTATATTGCTCGGACAATTCTTGATGGACTGGCTCCATTAGGGGAACGCTTTAAGATACTAAAGGTCTTCTGCTCATCCCAAAATCAGTTTGCAGATTCTATTACTAGGAGACATAACTTCCTTATGATTCCTTAAGTCTTTTTCTCTTTTTCCTTCTTCAGGATAAAGAGGCTGATCTTCTTGTTGATAAGGCTCGGTATGAGGATAAGGAGCATTTATCACAGGTGAAATATGTAGATTGCTTAAATTCGTTCATCATTGTGGTTATTTGCATTTAAGTCGTATACTAATATAAAATTTGGATTGAAGGGTTCAACATAATTCATCATCAAAATTTTAAACTTTCCTACTAGTTTCTGATGACCTTAGAATCGATAGGCCAGTTATTGCCATGTAATGCTAGCTAAGGCACATTTCATGCTAGCTCTGGCTAGGTGTTGGCAGACACCCAGGTCATAAGAATTCTGGGACCAGCCATAATTAAATATCAGAATCAGCCAAAATTCTTTCTTGTCTTGCTCAAAATGTATCTTTATTCTTATTGGAGGAGAACACTCTCGTGACAAGCCCAAGTGGTCGAACACCCTTGGGTGGACTCCAACTGAAAGGATAATGTAGCACACTATTTCATACGATGAATGTGCAGCTAGGAGAGAAGCTACTTCCAAACTTTCTAACTTTGGCTAGCTGACTGGTTCTGTTCCGACTTTCCAGCACTTGGCAGGTGTCAGACTATTTATGTTACCACTTAGCAGAGTCCCGTCTTTTTAATAAATAGTCTCTACCCTGGTATGTGCTACTTTTGAAGCATACTCCTAATGCTTTTGCTTTACTAGTTGGTAGCTCCAGAACAGTGATCACCTGGAGAGTTCTTGGTCAGCTTCAATCTAGGTATTTTGTATTTGGACCCTTCCGGATTGATAGGGCTTGGAGTGACAGCTTCTGCCTTCAGAGGGCGGTGCTTTGGCCAATTGAACTACAATCCTAGGAAAATTAGGTTTACCGGAAGCTGTGGCATGCAGCCCTTGCTGGCCCTTAGCCCGCTTCGAGCAGGTAGTCAACACAGTCCAAGAGTGTCGCAATTATTCTTTGCAGACAACAGCCTTCTGTGAACAATTAAAGTTTTCCCCTTTCTTTTTGATCATCATCAGGTGTCAATATATATGATTATTAAAGTTAACTAGTCTTATCATCTGACCTCCGTGTTTACACAAGCACATCTAGTTTTTTGTGTTCATTGTGTGGTCAGCACTCAAGATGCATCTGGATGTATCTGTAAGAAATGCTAGCTGAAAAGAAACATCTTTAGTAATTTGTCTCAGTTCGAGGTGCATGAGTGCCCTCCTAATAAACAGCTGCTATTTTAACAATAGTTTTTCAAATTATGCTAGTACAGTTAATTACCACTCAATCATGTTCTCTGATAATATTTTTTTTCAAACTACCATCAAGTCATTCTCCAATAACTTTTTTTTCCGTGTTAATTGCCGTTACATTAGTTTCTGAACGTAATAATTTTTTTTGGTTTGCCAATGATGGGTGCTGATAAAGCTTGCCCTTAGAGGTTAATCTGTTCAAAGATTTGCGAATCAAGTTTTGTTGTGGATGCAACTCCTGCAGTTGAAGAGGAATTAAATTCCAATAACAGAGAAAAAATGAAGCCTATAAGTTGATTGTATTTAGGCTGAAGCAGCCTGAATTTGGTATATAGCTGTGTTTTTGGCTTTTCATTGTCCTGTCATCAAGCTATTTTTCTGTAGGATACCCCCTTTTGGTCTATTCTTTTTGGAATTGGCTTCCAATTGAGCAATCCTAAATCTAAACCGTATATGAACTTGGTGTAAGTGGCTCTGTTTAAATTTTGGGATATCTAAATTTGATGGAACAACCAGAAATTTGACCAACTAGACTTTCATTGTTTGCGACCTTCAAACTCTGTTAGTGATGTAATGTTTCTATTATATTGTCCAATATCTTGGCTATTTAAATCAAATGTTTATTAGAACAAAATCTGTAATTATTTCCATGTGTGTCGGCATATATTTGTATAGCATACAATAAAATTTTGCATAATCAAATTAGCTTATAGTGTCTATTATTCTCACCTAATTTTGATGGAAGTATTAAACATTATACTGGTCATGTTGCAGCAAGAGTACATAAGAGGAATCAGTGCCTGGAATTTCAATCTGGAGGATTTGAAAAGTCAGGCTGCTCTGGTGCGTAATTTCAGTTCAAAGTTTGATGCACATGTACTATTTTTCTTGCAAATCACTGTATCTTAGACATTTTTGCAATTGTATTTTACTTCGTCATTGGCACTTGGCTAACTGCAGATTCAGGATTACGATGACATGCCAAATGCAGAATTTCCAGATGGGAATGTGAACCAAAGAGACAGGCACAATAATGTTGAGCTTCCAGTTGAGAGGGTGTCCTCTGATAGGGCTAACCATTCAACTGCTGCTCCTAGTAATGAGGTAATGTGCATGCCAGAATTCTTTTTGCAGTTTTTTTTTCCCTCATATGTTTCATGTCCACTTTCATTGTTTCAGGATGGGTTCAGTGATATTCATGATTTGGAGAGTTCATTTGCTTCATTTCCTATTAAACCTCTTCAAGCACTTAAGTGAGACTCTCTCTTTTTACTTAATTTATACTTAGGTCTCACGTTTCTGATTTTAATTACTCAAAACTTTCGGAAAATTCATTGGCTGTAAGGATAACGGATGGTATATTAACATTTGAAGAGATTGTGGACTGCATTCTTTCACATGGAAACTATTGCTACCTTTAAGCTATGGAATGTATTAACATAATAGGAGAATTTTGTGCATTGGCATTTTCCGTAAGGACTTAAAATATCTTTATATTGAGGGTATAGTTTCTCCTTTATTTAAGTGACCATATATTATGATGCAGAGGTTGTTTTGATGTTGGCGATGATGATGTGGATGCAACTAGTCCAAGTTGGAAAGGTTTTGCCCAAACGGATTCTGAACAAGTTCTTGCAAAGTTGTCATCAAGTGCTGTAAACGAAGAAATTGAAGAAAATGAGGGTGATACTTTTGAGCGAAGCAGTTCTTTACCATATCATGTGGTGGAGCGCAAAAAAAATTTGAGTGGTCCATTAGTACCAGATAATGCCTTTTTTCAAAAAAAGATTATTGGTGATGAAACTAGGTGAGTTTTATTATAACTGAAAGCTGAATTTTGTTTTAGTACATTCTTTATTGTGACCTAATTTATGAAATGAGATGAATAGTTTGTGGATTTTTATACATTCTTCATAATAAAGAGATCTTTGTTATTTTTCTTTGAAGTCATAATGTTGCTGCTGTGAAGAGCTTACAATTTCAGAGTTTTCCAAAATTGGATAAAGAAAATAGGACTTGCTGATATAAGACATTCTGGTGCGAGGTGTCTTTAGATTCTATAATGAATACAGTAGGGAATTTTAAATTGTTTACCATCTATCCTCATTATTTTTGTATGGCTCCTTAAACTTCTATACTGGCATATAGAAGGACTGCGATTTGATATGTCAAAATTTTTTGGTTCTCTGGTAGAAGTTTGCCAGCACGGTTCTCATGGCCTTCATGCCATCTGCAAACTAGGTATAGGATTTGAGACCAAGAAATGTGTGTTCCATTTGCTAGAGTTGGCTAAAGCTGCTAATTGACATCTGAATATACATATGGAATGGAATAGAAAAAAGTGAGCGTATATATAAATATCTATATTTCACTATTGTTGAAAGTTGATAGCTAGGAGTGTTATAGAATGTCAAAGGCTGGGCACTGAATGACTATGATATGCTATCAAAGCAATGTGCAAGATGAAAACTCTAGCTGTTTGATGTATTTGCAAGAAATTTTTTGGTTGTTGGGCTTGTTTTAAGGTGGTCATTTTTGATTGGCGGCTGGCTATGTGCGGTGTGGCATTTACCATAACTTATGATGTGAATGCAAGTTACTACACTCATGCGATTTAAATCATATTTCGAAGTAATAAGTATCAAGAGCATATAAACAAGTTTAAACATTTAGATTTCTCAAGTATGTGAAGAAAAACTTGTATTATCATATGGCTGGTATGTTGTTTTGATGTGCTACATTATGTTATGATAAAGGTGACATGTTGTTTTGACTGTCATATATCTACATGTTACGCTTTGCTTCAAGTAATTAATAGCTTTTTATTTTAAAAATATCCTGTAGGGACTTTCTACAACCAAAATATCAAACAGAACGAAATTATAGCGGTCCCTTGTTATATCGACAGAAAAGAGACACTAATAACCTTTCATCTGGTATGTCAGCTGTTGCTTCTTTCACATTTCTTTTCTCCTGGCTTGTAATGATAAAAAAAAAAATATATTTTTATATTTCAATAGCATATTTATGTCAAATCTGTTTATGCAGCTGAGGATATGTCAGAAGGAGCGGTAGTCCAACGTAAAGGGCGCTTCAAGGTGACTTCAGCAGATCTCAGCCCAAAGGTATATTTGGTTAACATGCTGTGTTCTCATGCTAAAATAGACCAGCCTTTTGTTAGCATGAAGACACTTGATATTAGCCTGATGTCACAGATTGAAGAAATTTCATGGCTTGTTACATTTTGATAGAAGTTCACTCAAAATTTTGTTTTCAACCACACATTTGTTATAACAGAGTACTTTATTCTGACTGATGAGTGATAAGAATTAGGTGTAAGTACATGTTATTTTTTTGAAATATGTAAAAAGCTTGAAGTTTAGCAAAAACATCTGTTTCAGCACAAATTCGTGCTTTAATACATAATCATTAGTTATGTTTTGAACTGTCTTCGTAAATAATATTTAGCTAGTTTTCTTTGTATTCTGGAACATGTAATTTATCTTTTCAGCGAGGTAGTACTCAAATACTTCATATTAAAGTATTTACAGTTTCAATCGCAGTTCTACTCAATATTCCTGTTCGATTAAGCTACCCAGTAATAATAGGTTTTTGTGGTGTGCGGTTTCATAGTTTTGGTTTGGTTAATCATGATTTGCCCATATGTTGGATGTGTCTGTGTCTGATCAATGTAATGATTATTTTGATTTCCAATTAATGCTTCACATTGAAGTCCCAATGCTATGGTTTAAAATTAATTTTCCCATGGGATTATTGCCATTACATTAAGATGCTTAATTTTTTCATTACTGTTTACAAAATTTCATTTTCCTTCGAGTAAACTTGAAATGTGATATTTTAGAGTCTGTATGATTTTGTGCTCTGATGTTTGACTAAATTTTAAAGGGTTGAACTTAGACATTTATCTTTTAGGCAATGGCTTTGTAACCATTGCCATCATCTTTCTGGTTCAGGGTCCTGCAAACTGCTATTTCACCCCAGTTTGTGGAGTTACATCGAACATTTCAGCTTCTGCAGTTCTCCCATCATTACAATGCATTTTGCAGCAGAACTCCACACAAAGGGTATGTTTCTGTTATTGTTATGTCATTGTTGTGGTTCATGATGTTTCACTCTACTTGTTTGAATGATTTTTGACAGGAAGAAATTCTTAAACTGATCAAGTATGTGGAGCAAGGCTCTGGTAATTCTTAAATTGATCGTATTACTCTTTCTGTGTTTAGTGATTGATGACTTCTGCTATTATTGTTATAATAATTCCGCTTGACTAATCATTAATGCAGGCAAGCAAATGGAGATGGCTGAGGCTGCCACAAATGACCAATCACAGGTTGTTCTTCCTTTTTTTTTTTTTTTTTTCCAAATCAAAGGACATTCAGATATTGTTTTGGTGCAACTTTCTTATAACATTAAATGGAACTAGTAGAAAAATGCACCTTGGAACTCATGAATCTCTTTCTGCTTTTATAAGCAGTCAATAATTTGGTTTAGACGTGAACTATTGCACTACTAAGCCTTTTTTCCCTTGCCCAAATAAGATCTGATGGAAAGAATTCATGAATGCCTGTCATACTTGAAAGAAAAATGCCTGTTGTGGTTGCAGCAGTTGTTTATAGGAAAAATTTGCTTTTCTATTTTGATCAAATGATCTTGATTGTGCACAACATGCAGGTGTCACCTACTTCTGCTAGGGAGAGGGAGCTTCAGGCTCAGTTGATTAATCTGCAACAAAGGTAAGACATCAAAAATTAGTAATGAAATAATTTTTACTGTTTTGGCATAAATCTGAAGCTCATTTTAAATGCCATTATGTCAGTATTGGAAGCCTTGTAGAAGAATTGCAGAGACAGAAGCTGAAAAATGCCCAGGTGTGCATTTTTCTTGGTTTTTCAAGACCGGTATATGTGACCATCTTAACAAACTGTCATGAAAAATCCTGATCAGAATAATATTGGATAATATTGGTCCAAATAGAGTGGCATGTCATATGCATAATGAGTTTTTTGACATGCTTTTCAACTCCATTTTTTCTTCTGGTGTAATGTGGTATTTAAGGCCTGCTTTCATGCACTTCTCCCCTT
This sequence comes from Mallotus repandus, assembly GCA_949671775.1. Classification (NCBI taxonomy): domain Eukaryota; kingdom Viridiplantae; phylum Streptophyta; class Magnoliopsida; order Malpighiales; family Euphorbiaceae; genus Mallotus; species Mallotus repandus. The sequence continues at coordinate 10,975 of CATIWM010177457.1, forward strand.
TGTGTATCCTCCCTTCGTGAAACATAAAGCATTATTAGAATTGGCTTTGATTCTGTTCAAATTTCTTATTAATTCTTTTACCAACTTATGTTTCCAGTTTCTGCTTTCGCAAGCTCACATACCATCATCATGTTGTGTCTTTTGAGTTTTGTATTGATTGATGAGTACCTTTGTCTCCTACAGTCATCAATTGACTCAATGTCCATTCTTTCCATTACATTTGTTCATGTGGTAGGAAAATGGTGGATCCAGTTTGTTGTGGTCCACACATATATATGCCCCTAGCAATGTATATTTTATCAAGATATTAACCAGGATAAATCCTTTTAAGTGCATCTTTTGTGATGAAATTAGGTTGTACTCTTCCCTGTTTGCAGTTAGAAAAAAAACTGGCTTTGGTGTACAAGTAAAGAGGATCGGCCATTGTGATGACGATATTTTTGGTGGATATCTTTGGTGGCATTGATTATTTATTTCTTCAGTGGCAAAAGGATCACACCCATCTGCCAAAGTATTTATGAGGTATAAAAGGGCGCCTTATGCATTTGTGTATTTCTAGTGTACCATATGTGTTAACGTGTTTAAAGGTAGAAACCAAATTTTGAGATGCCGTTCCCCGAGTCTCACATCATGTGTTATATGCTGTAATTTATTGATGTATTGTAAATTATAATACAATTTGGTTTGGTTCTCTCTATCCCACACGGGCACGTGCACATGCTCTCACCCAAACCTCTTTGTGTAATTGTCATGGAAGCCAGCCATGCATGCAAAATTGCACCCTTCCTCCTCCATCAATTGCATCAGATGTTCCTGATTGCTCACTTAAATTTTTCGGGGTGTTCTAGCCAACTATTTGTAATAAGTAATCAAATCAAATATAATAAAAATATTTTGGTTTCATTTCAGATTCTTAATTCAAATTGGGAAGTATTTTTCAATTATCCATATATAGGCGGGGGTATTGCATTTTTTTTTTTTGGCTTGGTTTAAATAAAACATGTTTTGTTTTCTAGTTTCCAAATAAAATTTCATCAGATTAGATGCCAAATTAACAAGTGAGACTTTATAAGATAATATTTGTAAGTTCAAATATAACTCTCTCCGTCATCTCTAAGCACTCCAAAATTTATGTTTAAAAGTTTTTATTAACAAAATTTCCGTGGTACAAACTTTCAAAACTTGATCAACTGATCAAATATGAATTTCAGGCCAATCGATCAGCCTAACAAACGGTCAACTTTCCAAGTAGGGCAAGCATCTAAAAATTAGGTGTATGTAAATCCTGATGTCTAGCATCGTCTGCAACCATATGAACCATTCTAAAACTGTGTATGGTACACTCTCCTCTACAATATCCATGGATGGCGAGTATCTGATATCAAATGTTGTTACCATGTGAGATTTCAACTACAGCTGAAACAATCCTTTTCATTGTTTGTTGCATAACAAGAATTTCATGATTAGATAGGGTATTTTACATTATTGGAAGGAGGGGGAAAAAAGGACATTTGTTGTGCGTAGACCTTACCATGGAGTGGTCTTTTAGCCTAAGAAATAGCACTGATGCCTTAGAAGAGCGTTAGTTGCTACCATTACAAGTGAAAGTGCATAAAGACGTTGCTAACAGAATAATCAGAAAGCTTGCTACTACATTCGTATGTTGTTGGCATGCTTGTGATGATAAAGTTCAAGGGGTTATTGAGAGGAGAAACCGAAGCATGGAACAAGATGGGGGATCTCATATCCCTCATGGCAAATCAAAGTGTTACTTTATGTGTTCGATCAGTTTCCTTGCACAAGCCACTAGCATTGTTGCAATCACCCAAAATCAAGCATAATTCAAGATAAAATTAAACAGGCTGTAATGTAGAACATCTGGACTTCCTCATCTCGTTTGCCAAATATTACAGAGATGTTGAATGTGGGTTCAACAAAAACGCCTTCCTCTTTCCTAGCAAGGTAAGAGCAGAAATATTTTGGAAGCTCCTTTTAGAATAGTACTAAAACTTTGGAAATTGGATTTGAGTTGATTATGTAATTAAGTACCATTCATGAATTTTGTTTTGTGTTCAATTTCATGTAATAAAAAAACACAATTAAAATTTTAACTCTAAAAAGAAAGAAGCACCTAAATATGAATATCAAATCAAAGCCCAAAAATCATTTAGAATCAGTAAGTAACAGAGGAAGAAGATGAAGCAAACAGCAGTGAGAGAGAGAGAGAAAGAGAGAGAGAGAGAGAGGTGGTCGGTCAGTTCAATCTAATATTTAACTTGGTTTTGTTTTGTATGTGTTTGGAGAGATAGTTGAACTAATAGTTTTAACCCATACCTTTTATAAAATAAGAAATAATTATAAAGAAAAGGTACCTAAATTTTGTTTTATAATATGCAAAGCTATCAATTAATCAAACAGCTTAAGTTAACTAACGATATTTGAAATGACAACTTAATTAATGATCTAATTTTATTCTACAATCCAATTTATCAGCCAGCCTAACCAAATTTTACTCTAAAACTCAAGAAGATCCCACATGAAAAAAAGAGCCAATTCATTGCTATATGCTGGGAAATCAACCATGGCAAATTGTATTTCCAGACCAGACATCATCATGGAGAGCTCTCTTCCCTACCATTTGAGAACCCATTTTTTTCTTTGACTTCTTCAGCTGATTTCGCATTCACTTTTTCATCTTCTTTATTTGCTTTCTTTTTCTCTTTAGCTTCTTGCTCTGCCTTTGATTTTGCTTCTTCTTCTGCCTTTTTTCTGGCTTCCTCTTCCTTTGTCTCCTTAAGAGCAGCAATCAAATTCTTCAGGCAAGTTGCTTCATCTTCTTCATCTGACTTTGGCATCAGATTCTCAGCAACATCAGCTGGGGTCATGTTGGTCTCCTCCAGCAAATTCTCAATTTTAGGGTAGAGTTCATGGGAATCAATATCCAAATAATTCTTGGCTAGAACCTTGAATGCTTCAAAGCAACAATAAGACATTTCTATGTGC
>CATIWM010177503.1:0-34625 GCA_949671775.1 Mallotus repandus
ATAAAGCTAAGGATCCTTTAATAATGCCACAAGGCCCAATTACAAGGTTAAGGTCCAAGAAGCTACAAGACGCCTTAATTGGCTATATGCAAGATTGGGCTAGTCAAGGAAGTCCAATTTATCAAGCTGGGATTGGCCCAAGTGAAAACACAATTGAATGGGCTTTGTTTAATGTTTTGCAAGTCCAAATAAATGAAAACTAATTTGGGCTTGTATATGGGCTGAAATCACTTATTCAAGTTCAGAACTATGTTATTTTGCTATTATGCTTATGTGGCGGCTAGGTTTAATAGTTTTTTTAGGGTTTTCTTGTGTTAGGAGGCTATAAAAGCACCTCTTATAATGTGTTTTGGAGACATACGAATTTCATTAAAAAAATAGACTTTTTTTCCCTTTTACATATTGCTTGAATTCTTGTTGAATGCATAAACCACTTATCAAGGAATTGATCTATCCTTGTGGCGTGTTAAGGGTTAGGGTTTAAAGAACTTAGTTTTCTTTAGGTTCTAATTTTGATCAACCTTTTTGCAATATGATCTAAGTGATTCTTGGGCGTTTGAAATTCAATTGTTCTTGGGTTTCCAGGTTAGTAATTCACTGGTTCATATATATTAGAGTTTGTGGTTCTATTCCTTGGGGGTTCTTAAAATTAGTTAACAAGTCAAAATTTCGTTGATCCACTAACAAAGGCATTGCCGAAAGACTTGGTAAATAAAATGTCAAGAGGGATGGATCTCAAGCCCATTTTGTCAAATCACCATTGATGGAACCTCAACTATGACATTTGGTATATCGCCAAGTCTCAAGTTCAAAGAGTCAAAGTACATCAATAGAGTGATTGCAAGCACCATGTTAAATTTCTATTACATCCTGAGGTTAATAGTGCTTAGAACCTACTGGAAAGCAAGGGTGAGTTGAAATCTCTTAATGGATCTATGGATGTTTAGTCAAAGTATCAAATTGCGGGGGTACTTCTAATAGATCCACCTATATAAGTCTGAAGTGTGGCCGCTTTAAGGAGTTTAAGGGCTTGGCTCTATGCGCTTATGAAGGATACGGACACAAGGCCTTTAATGTGTCATTTATATATGTGTAATTGTAATGGGGTATTAAATTATGTGCGTCAAATGTTTCTACAACTTATCAATAAGAATAATTGGTTCAAAGTTTAATCTACAATATTATTTAGATTTGTTGTATTGAAAGTAGAGGTTCAAATCATAAAATACCTTTATTTATGCACATAATTTACAGAATTGTTATTAGATGATTGTTTTGGTTATATTTTGAAAATGGCGGGGGATTATCGCCATTTTCAAAATAGTCACATTTTTTAATAAAAATACATGTCTATTGCCAAAAAACATGTCTACTCTTTCAAATAGACATGTCTATTATCAAATTGTAACCACTCATTTATCTTATATAAATAGAGTTAGTTTTCTGTAGGAATTAATTTTCTATGATCAAACAATTCTGCATAAAATACCATTACAAACATCAAGCTTCATTGTATCCTAAAGACAAATTATACACTATAAATATTACCTTTAGGAAAGTGAAATTATTACACACCCAGAAGCAGATTTTTCAAGATTATTTATTACAATTCTCTAACTAATTTCCTATCAACTCAATAATCGTTGGCTCACCTTACAATATAAAACTTGGTATAATTTAATTTTTGACATTTGCAAATTACACGTAGAGGAAAAACATGATGTGAAAAAAGTGATAATTGTTTATCTGAACTTGGAAGAGACGATGACCACTAACAAAAAAACACTTGCAATTTTTTTTTTTGATTGATAATTAAGGCATGCGCTAATTGGGCTATAAACACTTATTAATGCTTTTGCAAATGAAATTTGATAACTAATCTTTGAACATTTGAGATTGGAAATTGAAAACAACCCATGTCCTACTCCTCATGCAATTGCAAAAATGATGGAAGATGTGTGTGAACATTGATTAAAAAGTAACACTTTAGAACAAAAAGAAAATTTGATGACAATGGCTTGTACTAAAATATATATAGGGCTAAAATTAAGGAAGAAAAGCTTGTTACCTACTACTACTACTAAATCAGCTTTTAAAATTATTAATTATAAATGTTTCTCAAGCTTTTTGTAATGGATGCCTTAATCAAACCCACTTGAGTTTATTTTTTACTTTTTTTAAATAGCATCGCTTATTCGTACCCATAAAATGATGACTGTTATTAGTGGTCATGAAAAATAAAATATTTAATCCTAACTATGAGTTTAACACACCATAAATATAGATTCCACAAAATTTAATCCTTAACATTATTATGGTTAGAATATGAACCTTTATATTAAATTCAATCTTATCTTCTACCCCGTAAAATCATTTATCTATATCTTTGTTTTATTGTTTATTATTTGTACGTAACATTCATATCATAACGAAAATTTTGCTTTGTTTTTTCTTTTTAAAAAAGAATAAGGTTAAATTAGATTTTTCTTTTTCCTTTTTATATATTATAATTATATCTCTTGAACCTACTCTTTTTGTCAAATTCAACCAATTACAAAGGATCATACATAGAAAATTTATTTTTAAATTGTACATTTTTAGTAACCATCAATATAGGCTATACTAAAACAAAAAAAAGTTGGTTAATTTCTTCTATGATATATAATATATATTTGTGTTTAATTATATTAGATTATATATATATATATATCCAATGTAGCTGGAAGCAATTTTAGTCGGCTGCCCTACTCACCATTATTTTGTTGACATTGGAGGAATAGCATTGATTAAGACATTTTCAACATTATTGCCCCTTCCCCTCAGTCTCTAATAATGTGATCATTGGCCTCCTTTGCATTGCAACCCGTTCATCACAATTTTTACCAAAAAACTATCCCCCATATTTGTCACTACTAGTAAATAAGAAAATGTGAAATACTTTTATATTTGTCTAATTTAATTAATTAGTATATGAAAAACATTTCAAAATTTCATCATGAGTACACCAAATTGTTTTCGTAATAAAATTATTTAAAAAATTAATATATAAATTAATTTGAAAGTACTTCTATATTATATTAGTACTTTAGTAGGAGAAGGAAATATCTTTATATAATCTGAGCGGACTACCACACTTACCAACTAGTGAGATCCACTAAATTTCAAAAAAATAAATCTCTCAAATATAATAATGTCTCACTACCACACCCACCCCAGGCAAAACACTATAACTTAATTATATCATTGTGAAATATGTCTCTTGTTAGGTCAAATGCATTGTCTCATTATTTTCATATGCTAATTAAATTATGTTTCATTATTTTCATATGCCAATTAAATTATACATTCCTTCTAGTCATATAAATTTTTTTATCATAAAAAATCAAAGAGAAGGTCAAGACGTTCGCTCAATTTCAAAAATAGAAAAAGCCAATAACTTATAAACATGTAAAAATGTATATTAAATCAAGGGATGTCCCATCAAGATAAATTAAAAAAAATTGAACCAAATCTCCAATCATTTCGTACACAATTCACATAACAACAAAATCAATCGCCATCGATTTGACTGTAAAAATTTTCAAAATTTTCTATTTGAATGTGTAAACAAAGAAAAAGAAAATAATGTGTCCATTTTGTCTCTCGTTTCATTTTTTGGTGTAATGTTGAAATATTTGGCGTTTAATAGGTAGTCTCTAAACTCTAATTTGCTCATAAGTTTGTTGATTTAATTTAGTCGGACATGTCCTTATCCTGATAATTTTATTTAGAGTTAATAATAGATCTAAATATTAGCTAGTTATTTCAATTTTCAAATTGAAAAGTTACAAATGTCAATACATATAAATTTCCTGAAAATAACTCTAACATTAACAAAAAGATATTCCTTCAAAAATATATAAAATACAAGCAAGGGGATAAATTGAAATATTCTCATGGAAGATATAAGAAAAAAAAAAACTGAATATGAAAATAGTATACTTATGCAATGAAGGAATCTATCACAGCAAGATCTAACTATTTTTTTTTCAAATATCCACCATTTTTTATCATCACCATCATAATTCAAAGCAGATCAGACGATTTACCAACAAAATAAAAAAGATTTATAACTAATTTATAGTATTAAATTTTAGCAGCTCTTACTATAGTACAAATATTTATATCTATATAAATAGAATTAAAATTGTTAGATTTATTTTTATTTAATTACAACAATTGATTATTTTTATATATCAATACCTGTAAAATGTATCAATAGCTATAATTAAATTAGTAATTATCTAACGGTTTTAATTTTATTTATAAAAATACAAATATTTGTACTGGCAAAAGACATTTAGGCTCTTGCCATTATTATTTGTTAAAAAAAGTAGTAAACCAAAATTTTCATTGTTTAGCGAAAGCAATTGATTTTATGTCCGTATGTTTCTTTTTTCTAATATACTAATTTTGCATTTATAATATATATATATTTTTTTGTCAAATCCTTAATTCCAAGTGATAGACTAATTGTTTTTAATTTCAACTTGAGTATTAATATATCATGCACTAATTATAAGATTAAAAGTCATATTAAAAAGTTAATATAATATATTTGATAGTTATACCTTTTGTTTTTAATTAGAAAAGAAGATATTAAATGTATTATTTATTTCCTCCAACATGAGTGCATGACAGTCAAAAATATGCAAAATGTCTTTGATCAACCAACAATGAATTAGAGGGAAAAGATGCAATTATAGAGACAAAGAGGGTGATTAATTAGAACCCAAATATACATATATATATATATATATGTTAATAGCATTGGATCCATCAAAAGTGTCAATTTCTTGATTAATAGTTGTGCTGCCCCTTGTTGTGGGAATCTCTTAGCATGTGCCCTATTTATTTTATTAAACTAAATAATATGCATTTTGTTGATTATCTTATAAGTATATTTTTATTTTTTAACAACTATAAGTATGTTTTTATTGATTTTTTAAAATAAGTTCAAATGTATTAAAATATACATAAAATATTCACAATTAATTAGAGTAATTTCTTAGGAGACAAATGTGTTGATTTTAATGGAAGAGGGTGAAAAATTATTGACGTGGACGATTTTCTTTTCATATATGAGAACATAAAGTTTTTTTTTATGATATAAAGTTTCACATTCGAATTTTTATCAAATTAAATTTTTATAAAAAAATTTTATAATAGAAAGTTTTATTTTTAAGTTTTTATTAAGTTAAATTTTTGTGAGTCAGATTAGACACCAAGAGCAAAAAATATTATACTCACATTCATTAGACACCAAGAGCAAAAAAAAAAAATTCAACACTCAATATAATGAAAAATAATTGATGATTAAAAAATAGTTGCTTTTTAACATAAATAAAATAGTTTTTTAATCTGAAAATTATTGAAAATACCATGCCAACAAGAACTTTCAGAATAAAAAATTATCCATCTTCTTGGGTGCTTTAGTACCTGCCTCTAAAAGATGATTAGAACAAAGTTTTTAAAGCTCTTGAGTGGTCATTTTCCCATAAATACTTCTTACTATTATAGCATTATTATGCACCACTTAGAGTAGGACAAATTGGACAGCATGAATAGATTCCAAAAATGACACAAAATTCTATTCAACCATAACATGGATAATATATTTACACCTCTTTTTTGAACCCCTTTTACCTCCCTAATAATTCCTTCCCTACAAAACTTTAAAATTTGAACATTATAGTCCAAAATGCACAAAAGCAATACCAAAAAGAAAAAAAGTATATCAATTTTCCTAAACTTGAATTTCACCGCCTTTCACATTTCCATCTTGCTCACTCCTCCCATTGAGCAACCCGCCTCCACCACTGCCACCTTCTTTTCGTCTCATAACGCCGATCTTAACAAAAAATGCCTCACACCAATCCCAAAAGTGCAACACAATATAAGTTCCAATCCCACCAATTAGACCATAAGCAATAGAATAGGTCAATGGCATTAGAAGCAATGTCACAAATGCCGGTATAGCTTGTTTCATATCATTCCATTCAATTTCCACTACGGCTCTCATCATCAACACTCCAACTAAGATCAATGGTGGTCCTACTGCCCACGCCGGAATCGATGCTAATAACGGTGTGAAAAAGAATGCTAAGAAAAAATATCCTGCCGCAGTTAACGCAGTTAATCCGGTCCGACCACCTTCTCTTATCCCAGTTGATGACTCAATAAATACTGTAACAGGTGATGTGCCAAATAATGAACCAACTATAATAGCTGTGGCATCTGACATGAAAGCAAAATATTGACCTTCAAAATTACCATTTTGATCCAAAAATCCAGCAAATCTTGCCATTGAATACAAAGTACCAGTTGTGTCCAAAATATCAACATATAAAAATGTGATCAATGCCTCCCAAAAATAACCTTTCCCTATACCCTTAAAGCTTAGTGCCCCAGCTGTACTTTTCATGACATGTACATCAACAACCTTCTTAAAATACTCATGGGCTGTGTTGCCTGCTGCGGTGTTAGGAAACGCCGTTACACTAGTGTTACGGAACCATGAAACCGCCGTTACAAAAATAATACCATAGATGATAGCTCCTTTAATGTTCTTCACTAGACAATATGCAATAATCACAAACCCGACTATACCAAGCCACAGGGTCGGACTCTCCATTCGGTCTCTAACACACATGATATCACCCGAAACTGTTCCACCCGGGATTAACATTACAGTGCCGTTAGCTAACGCCGTTACAGGAGCTAACATGGCACGTGATGATCTCGGACAACCTCCAAGGGTGATCAAAGTTGATGAACTGTACCCGACTAACCCGATTCCTTGATTACTTTGTAACCCGATAAATGCAAGAAAAAGCCCGATACCAGCAGAAGAACTGATCCGAACGGGTTTAGGAACAAGTTTAGCTAATTGTGCACGTAACCCAATTGCAGAAATGGCTAAAAAGATTAAACCTTCAATGAAAACAGCTGCTAATGCACTTTGGTAAGAAATGTTACCCGACCCGTGAAACCCGACGACAGTATAGGCAAAATAAGCATTTGTACCCATACCCGGAGCCAAAGCTAACGGAAGATTAGCAAAAGCACCCATAATGACACACCCAATTAGCGACGAAACAACTGTTGCTACTATAAGGTCTTTACGTGTTTTCTCCAAACAAGCAGCGTAGCCTGGATTAACCGGGTCGAACTTACAAGAATCATCAGGTTGAATGATTTTCAAAGATGACCCAGTACAGTTAGCAACTGGGATTGTTGGGTCTGAGCAGAGAGGGATACAATCAGCGACAGAGCAAGTGCCACCGCTGTCAGTGAGTATAGAAGCGTTGACAGCGAGGATATAAGCCATGGTGAGAAAAGTAGCCGTTCCAGCACGTAACTCTGTGGTGAAAGTGGAGTTTCTTTCATCAAGCTTGAATCTTTTGCCAACTCGGGACTTGGCTATGTAGTTGTTGAGCTTTGTCAAAGATCCAGTCTTTTTGTCCTCCTCCATGACCGGTGATGATCAAAGATTGGAGCTTTTTTTGTGTTTTCTTTTGATGGGCTTGCGTCTTTTGTGTATAAACGTATGTTGTGTTAATGAATGGAGATTTATATTTATATAGAAAAAAGAGAATTGGTAAAAGAAGGATTTGTGGGTTGAAGAGAGGATATAGATTCTAAGGATGGGATCTGTTTCACGTTTCTATATAAAGATAAAAGTATCTTAATATGTTGCTGTGTCTGTAGTAGGTTTATGAATCTTTTTAATTATTATTTTATTTTTATTATGCCAATATAAAAATTACTTTACCTAAATATTAATAAACTATGCCATAATATAAACGAAAATTAATTTTATAAAATGGCGGAATTAAAACTTTACAGCTTTTGCAAATCCGAAGAGTTGTATAGTGCTATTGAAGAGAAATAATTATTAAATTATTCATTTATCCGTAATTATTGTTAAATAAAATTATTTTAAGATATTTAATAATTATTATTTTCAAATTAAAATTTACTTTAGAGAAAATAAAATAATGTAAGGATCTCCTAATAGTGTGAAAGAAAATGAATGGCTTTCAAAAGATTGACATTAACGTACCTAATTCGCCATTAACTCTCCTAAGATAATGTAAGATTATAACAACTTTCGTCCATAAATTTTGGTCATACAAGAAATGATCATCGACTTGCTGCCAAGTTATATAAATCAACTATATTTTGGTGCTTAAAGTTGAAATCCTTGCAACCAATTTGCAATACATGTTGAAGAATGTGAAGAAAATAGCTATCAGTCATCTTTCTCTTCATTAATATAATGAAAAGTAAGCAGGTTGAGCCGATATTTAAAAATTCATTGTATTGTAAGGTGTAAAATTATTCCAGCCAATATGAAACTAAAATTTATTATCATTATTATTATTATAAATTTGTTATGGTGTGAAAATGTGGGAATGCTTTTGTGGGGCTGGTTTGGCAACTTGACATTTAAGTTAGCCAAAGTTGTAGGCAACAAGAGACGTTGACAATTCAGAGTTGACCCTCCCTTTAAAATTCTTTTTTTTTTTTTACTTCAAACATCAAATGTGCTGTTTTTTTATTTATTCTTTGCTTAAAAAAAAGAAGCTAAATCTCATATTTTGTATTCAAATTTAAACTTACGATTTCTCACTTTCATTGAATTAAATCCCATTAATTTTGAAGTTGAAATCTTTGAAAATTTTGAAGATTTTTTTTGTCAAATATTTTGGAGGTTTCATATTTGCAAAGTAATGGACATTCTATATTTGCTTAATTTTTTCCATTAATATCTCAAATAAGTCTATATTATAATAACATTTCATTAATATATACTTTACATAATTCAATTACAAGTCTCCCAACTACTTATTTAATGTAAAAATTGTTTAAACAAAACAGTCCTGTACCAATTGATCTTAATGCTTATTTAATTATTCTAATCATTTTATTAATGCGCATCAATTGTTTTATTAGAGCGAAAATCATTTTAAAGAATGTGTTTATGTTGTGAGGATTTGAATGTTTGAGATATATATACAAATGAAGATTGTGCCATTTAAATGGAAAAAAAAAAAGGCAAAAATGATAGTGATTATCTGGCAAATGAGTTATCAGGTAGCCGTTTTAAGTGGAACTGAATTAAGAATCTGGCTGCCACCTTTCAAGGATCTGATTAGAGAGATTCCAAGTTCGTCTCAGACCTTAAATTCAAAGCTGTTAGTCAGTAATTCCCAGGCTGTCGTTACTTGGCTTAGTTGAGCTACCATCATTTGTGGGTCAACAACACATTTGAATTTCATACAAACAAAAACTCTATTTTAAGATATTGGCACTTAAGCAGTATATTTATAATTATTTTTTTAAGTATTAGCTCCAAATATGGAATTTAGGTTCTTTCTTTGTAGTATAGAGGTTAATTGTAAAAAAAAAAAGAAATTTAGGCTACATATCATTAAAATCTCTTTACCCTCTAGTGGGATTAATCAGTTAATTCATCTTATACATATTATTGTCATACCTTGAGGGTGCATTCCAAGAGTTTGATAATTTTTTATAAAAATTAGCAATGCTAAAGATATTAATGTTATCTCAATAAAAAAATTAGTATTTTATTTTATTGTTTGTTTGTAATTTTTTTTTTTATATCTTTATATGAGTTCTAACTATTTTGAAATCAAGTTAGGTGATCCATAAATAGGAAAAAATATGTTTTTTTCATAAATTTTTTATGGGTTGAACCAACGTATATTAAAAATCAATCTCTCTCTCTCTCTCTCTCTCTATATATATATATATATATAAGAACAAAAACAATTTAATTGAAGCGAATAACAAACAATGTAATTTGAAGAATTCTTTTTTTTTTTCTTTTATTAAAAAAATAATAAAGTTATAGTAAAACATCAAGTCATCGGACATGTGCGAACCAGAAGGTGCAAACCAGAACCATTCACTAAGATCCAACAATGGTGTAACAACTTCACGAGACTAGTGTCCTCATAAGACAGACATTGTACTTTCTATTATTCAATGCAATTCATTTACTTTCACAAAACATCATCTATATTCACCTCAGACACAAACCAAAGCACTCCCATAATTTTTTTTGTCCTGATTTTGTTTGTAACAATCATGAAAATGTAAGGGAAATTGAGAAAGTCAATTGCTAGCAACAAGACACCATGTATAGAAAACCTTTACTTCTTTTTTATAAAGACAATGCCCAACTTTTCTACATGAGTAGTTGCTTACTTTTATGAACCCTATCCTCATTTTCTCTTCTTTCTTTCATATGGGAAAAGGGCTTATGTTTTTCAATCTTTTTTATGAAACAATAAATGAATCTGCAACTCCCTTCAATGAGGCATTTAATTTGTACCAATGGTCTATTATTAAACCTACCCTATTCATAGATGATAAAGAAAATGATTCTCAATCAAAATATCTTTGGTTTGGAGTTCTGCATTGTTGGCTAGTTAAACTGTAACGAAACATTTGGTATTATCCAGATTGAGTCAACCTCTAGCCCAAAAAAATTCTTTTGTTTGGAAGGATATCTATATGTATTACTTGCCTAACCAAAGTAATTGATCATTTCAAGAGAGATATATTATATTGGCCATCCTTTACCAATGCATATCCAATTTTAATTAATTAATGCATTAAATTATTTTGAAAAACAAATCATCATTATCATCAAGAGTTACTTGACTCTTTCTCAAGAACATTACATAAACCATTCTTAATTTTTTTTTATTTTAAGTTAGGTGATGTGAAATTTTTCTTTGAGTGATCATGGCAATCATTATGGAATAAATCCCAATCGGATTTGGCATAAAGTTTGTTAACTCTTAGTCTAATTTCTTAATGAAAGAAGTGGCCAACAACACCTTAACATGCAAGGAAGTTTTCTCCCACATAGAAAAGCCAAAATCATCAAATTATACATACAAATCTTTCTTTAGACTAATTTTTCAAGGAATTGTTTGTTCCTCCTTTTTTTTTTTTCCCTTTCTTCCCTTCAAGTAGTGAACATCTCTTTCAATCTAGAGAGAAAGTGATGTAGATTAGGAGAGTAAAAATTTGATTAACAATCACAGTTGCATGCTTAGTTTGGACCCATGTCTTTTGTCCACTTGTATCATAATGACATTTAGTGGTACAATCTTTTTTTTTTTTTTTTTTGCCTATTTTAGCTTTATTTGATGATAAAAATACTTAAACCCAATGATCAATTAGATGTTCTTTACTTGACAACTTTCAAGCATTATTAGGTATTAATTTTTAATCTTTTTTTTTTTATTCCATAATCATAAGGGCCTTTTACTGATCATCCCAACTTTGCTTTAGAAAAAAATATTCAGTTCAAAATGATGGCACAATAAGGATGAAACAAATTTTATTGTGTAATTGGCCCACTATTTCTTGTTGTGAGACTTTAATGGTCCCTAATCAGGAAGAGACATTATTCTTATTATTATTATTATTATTTTTAAGTAAGTGGTTGGGCAATTATTTGATAGCTATATGCATATATACATATTGGAATCAAAAATCACGATCTTTTACAAATTTATATAAAATTTGAAAATTTGGTAAATTTAATCCAATTTGACAAATTATTTGTAATTTTAGCACAATTGCAATTTGATCAATATATGACATCTAAAGTGAAGTAACTAATTTTCTATTTTTTTGAATTTCACATTCAAATCATCTAAATACTAATTATAACAGTTAATTAGATTTTAATCTCAATAATTTAAGAAAATATAAAAATGAAAATGAAAAATTTATTTAATTTGTAATATTCATCTCCCTGTTTTTTTTTTTTACCTAATTTAAGTTTTCATATGAATGTGAGACTATAATAATAGATGTTAGCTAATTCACCTCAAATCACAATCACAATTCTACTAAAATTGTAAATAATATGTTAATATGTGCTAAAATTATAAATAATATGTTAAATTGGGCTAGTTTTGTTAAGTTTTAAAATTCAATATAAAATAAAAAAGGTAAAAAATATTGTAATTTTTGATATTATCAATATACTATGAATTATTAAATAATTATATAGACTAGCAGAGATGCGTGTAAGGATTAAAACCTTGTATTGCTCCCATTAAAAATTCGACCATGGAACCTTGAGGAAAGAGATAAATTATTAGTAACTATTTTTATCGTTATTGTCACTATATATATATATAGAAGATAAAAGCAAAAATCAAAGGTCTCTTTTTTGGTTTCTTTTGGTAGTGAAAGGTGATGTGAGGTGAAAGTACAAGTCCATTCATTCAATTTGTTTCTTGTACATCTTTCTCTCATTTGTTTGTTGGTTTAGGGCATCAAGAAAATATCTCATCTCCTTTTTTTTTAACCCTTTAAATACTTTATTTTATTTTATCAAAACCCTCTAAATATACTAACATATATATACACATTTAGGTCCTTCAGCACTTAATTTTTATTTCAGATGATTGACACACGTCATGTGAATTTCAGATCACTTTTTAAGCTTCTTTTTTCATTGATAAAAATATATTCTTGGAGATGCACGTACTTAGCACCTAATGCCCAGATCGAATAATTCAAGAAGCATAACAAAGCTTTCATTAGTACATAGTTTTGAGTGTAAACACGTGCAATAGAGAATCATTCATCAAGTTACTATATTCTGAATTGAGTAGAAAATTAGAATAAGTTTTCAAAAGAATGTTTAATTTTTTTTTTCCTTTTTGACCCAAGATTCTAACTAATCCACTTATGATGTCCTTCAATTTGCTTAAAATTGATCTGATTTTGATTATGTGGCTAATTATAAATCAGAAAAGAAATGTGGAAGAATGTGAATAAAACCTGAACTAAGAATCTGGTTGGTAAAGGCACAAATTGAAAGTATAGCATCAAAGTATCTTAATGAGCTAGCAAGTTTAAGGTAGAACCATATCGTTTGTTTTTTTTTTAATATAATTATCTTCAGTATTTGATGGCAGTGAAAATTTCGACTAATGTGAAATAAATCAAATAAATTTTTTAAAAAATAAATTATTTTAATTTCTATTTTTCACACATAATTCGAACTTAAATATTATTATTTTAAAGAAATTTGAATTTCTTGCTGTTTGAACAAACATAGACAACACATATAATTATTCTTGATATTTGGTAATTATAAGGGTTTCCACTAATTTAAAACGAGTTGGATAAATTTTATAAAAAAAAGTAAAACTCTTTCCTTAATTTTTTTTTGTAAATGATTCAAACTTAAAATAAAGACATTTAATTTTTATTTTTATTTTATTTTACTTTGCCATTTGGACCAATATAGTGACTGAAACAATATCATTTCTTAGAAGCTACAGGCAGGACCCACTAGCTTTGTTTTAAGACAAAGTGAGCAAGTTTGATGGTTAGCTTGTTAGTTTTTGGGTATTGGATTTGGGAAAGAAAAAGAGTATAGAAATAGCAGTTGTAATAACTTTGTATATATATGTATATGGAGATAAGTCATGTTCAAGTCCATGTCAAAAAAGAAAATTATGGGATTTGTTTGGGGCCTGAGAGAAGGATATGCTTTTAGCAAGTGGATATAACACTTCTGGGTTTGGAGACAATTCAGAATTTGAAGTCTTTGATCACTTTCTCTTTGTCTTCTTTTTACTTTAAATTGGACACATACATGAGAACTATCCATCTGTGTTTATTATTCTATAAGTAAAAGCATTGTTTAGACATGTGGGCTCATCATTGCCTTCCATTGTTTCCATATCATAATCAGTGGCTCAGTTGAAACACAAGCAACAGCAGGCCTTAGTTCATTGCAAAAGATAGAAGAAAAAATACATAGTAAGGCATGATTATATTGGTGTTTTAAGGCCATTTTGATTACGGGTCTAAATTGTTATGATTAATTTGAAATAAAATGCTAAGTCTCATCTCCTCACAGATGGAGGGCCATGAGATGGACTGTAAGATTGGAACTACACAAAACCACCACATTCACCTGTTAACATCAGCGATAGCCACTTTGCTATTAGCATTGCATCTAATGCTGCTGCTGCTGACATTATTTAGGCACTGGCAAGCACAGTCACTCCACCACTATTGCTTTCCCAATGTAACCACTGCCCCCCTTTGCAGTATAGTCATCATTGTTGTAATCTTTGTCACTACCTTATCTCTTTCCTCTTACCTTGAGTTTTTCAAGATCAATAATGCATCAAGGCTCACTACTGTTTATTAGGTAAGAAATTATATGTAATATTGGGACCAGATCACTTGCAAATTCCTCTAGTCAGCATGTAAATGATTTGCATAGGAGAGGGTAAAAAGGGTGCACCAAATCTTTTCTTGGCCGTGGTTCATTGGACTACAGGACACATGTATGTGGAACCACATGACTATAGTTGGTATGGTATAGTACCAAATAAATGAACATATTCAATAATCCAACACAAAGAGGCAACTTACTGTATATCAGATTTTGGTGACAAAAATATGGCTGGCAGAGTTTAATGGAATGGTGAGTTAAAACTAAAACATGGTGGACATTATGTCTCTGTGGTGCTTTGTTCAACTGGGGGAACCTGATGAAAGGCTGGTTCATATCAACAAATACCAAAGAGTCAGCCACTTAGCTTAAAATCAAGATTCTAACCTCACCACCTTTGTATATGGTTCATTACCAAAATTCTACTGTTATAGCACAATACCATTTCCAATATGAAATTGTTTTCTTAATTTTAAAAAAAAATCATTTTTTTTTTGTCTAGACTATTCTGCTGCATTTTAACTAATCCAATTCGACCTAAATAGAACTATAAGGATGACAAAAGTGTCTCAACAATTAATTTAATGTAACTGTATCCACCACAAGTCGAATTCAAAATGTTATTGGTTAAGCCAGAACAACCCCTATTACCTTATCCCAATGTTTGTGAGCAAAAATTTCATTGACAGAACTTGCAACATCAACATGGGTAGTCCAACAAATTTGAGGTGCCTTTTATGAGAAAATATTAACTTGGAAACAAGCTTATTTCCCTGGTTTAGTTCAAGAATACACTTTCAGGCAAAGGACATTAAAGAAATTTTTTTTTAACATATCAACATTAACTGAAATAGCAAGAGATCTTCCAGGAGGAAGCAGAGCTACAAATACAATTACAGGGCTACAAAACTTTGATTATAAGAATAAATAAGATACCGCAGGTTGATGGTTATCTTTGGCTAAAAGCACACAGAACCATAAATGACTCTAACAAAGATACAGGTATGTATTTATAGAATTATTATTGAATCAACTTTGATATTTCAAACAGAAGAAAAAGAAAAACATCTTACTAAAGAAAACGACTACAGAGATTGCATGAGTGGCTGCTCTTGATGCTGCTGCTGCTCACCTTGCCACACCCAGACAATGTCTTTGAGAGCTGGCCTCAAACCTTCTTCCAGTATTTGCAGGTATTCCATTGTATCACCACCTGATTTTTTCACCTCTACCAAATGAAAAGATGGAGTATACTCGAATATTTCTGCTTCAATGGACAATGCTCCTTTTCTACCTTTCTCAGCTCCCTCTAATTTAACCAGTCCTCCGTGCTTCTTCTTTACATCTAGCCTCAAATGCTTAGCAGTGTCCTCAATTTTAGATATGATGGTTGAAGCAGAGTGCATTGATGTGAATTTTATTTCACTTTCTTGATAATTTTTGGCAAAGAATCCAGACAGGTTCAACCCACTCGAAAGAGAGATGATATCAAAAGCATTCAAACTGGTGGGCTTGCCCAAATCTTTCTTTTCTGCACCATTAGAGGTATTGTTCCTATAAGAACTCAAAGTTATATCAGAAACCAAAGAATCGAAAACACCAGGTTTAGCTTGTGTTGCTTTGAGGTTGAATCCTTTTCTAAACCAGGAATTTTCCCTTATTTTTGCAATGGAAATTCTTGTAATGGGGTTAGGATCAAGCATTTTCGATAAAAGCTTGCGCACTTCAGGTGGAAACCAGTTGGGGCATTTATATTCAGCCTTGCTTATTTTTCTGTATAACAAAATCAGATTTGCATCATAAAATGGAAGATAACCAGCCAACAGAACATACAAGATTACTCCACAAGACCAAATGTCAGCTTTTGCACCATCATAGCCTTTTTTGCCAATAACTTCAGGAGCAACATATGCAGGAGTTCCACAAGTTGTATGGAGCAAACCATCTTGAGAATTGGATTCAACAAGTGCACTCAATCCAAAATCCGAGACTTTCAGAACTCCATTCTCATCCAGTAGCAAGTTTTCTGGCTTCAAATCCCTGTGATAGACACCTCTGCTATGACAAAAATCAACTGTACTAATTAACTGCTGAAAATAATTCCTTGCCACATCTTCCTTGAGCCTTCCTTTTTCCACCTTTTTAAAAAGCTCACCACCTTTAGCATATTCTATAACAAAGTAAATCTTGGCTTTTGAGGCCATGACTTCATAAAGCTGCAAGACATTTGGATGCTTAACAAGTTTCATAACAGATATTTCTCTCTTGATCTGATTAATCAGCCCCACTTTCTGAACCTTCTCCTTGTCAATGACCTTGATGGCCACACTCTGACCAGTTTCAATGTTCCTAGCACAGTAAACTTTAGCAAAATTTCCTTGGCCCAGCAACCTCCCAAAATCATACCTCTGCATCAACACATTCCTTTTATGATCCATTGCCAATTTCAAATCCTAATGGACTATACTAAAGTATATACTATATGCAAGTCTTTTGAACTCAATCAATCAACCGTCTTCCGCAAGATCAGCAGGAAATCTGTTTGTATTACCCTTGTCCGTTTGGAGCTCATGTGCATATCTGTAATGTGCTGAGCGTCCAACCTCACAAAGGGTGGATAACCAAAGAAACTGAGATCCCAATTGAATATCACAGAAGTTTAAGCACATCTTTCAGCAGCATTCCAAGCAACCAAGAGAATAGCAGAGAAGAATCTGAAGAAGAAACAACAATAATGGTGTGAATCTCTTTGCTCGTGCAATTGAATTTGATTGTGCAAATAATGGTGTGAATCTATTTGCTCGTGCAATTGAATTTGATTGTGCAAACACAGAATTAACATGCCAAATCCAAAAGCATACTAACAACCAAAAGTACTACTGATTAGACAATAAATTCATCAGTACTAGATCATGAGACATGCAGTTGAAATGGATAGTTTCTCAAAATGCCATAATACAGCAGAAGAAGGACAAGCAACATGAATACATGATGATAATTTTTATGTAGACAATAATGAAAGCCTGATTCAAGCTTCTAAATGACTAACTGGAGGAACTCCAGATGAAGACATTGTAAAAAAAAAAAAAAAAACCACATAATTTAACTAATTCATTGTGAATGATCACAAACAATAGAATTCTTTGGAAATTTTTGAAATTAATCTACACATCTATAATAAAAAAAAATACCCAGGAAAGTTTTCTCAGGTTTTATGGAGTCCACTCGATTTGAACTCCGAAATAGTCAAGTTAACTCATTGGCAATTGAAAGCAATGAATTTTTTAATTTTTTTAAATGAATGTTGCTTCATGAGTTTAATGATATGCAATGGAGTGACATATGTATTATAACAACAGCATATTGGAAAATTCATATTCATGGAATGCAGATGGTGCTCATGAACAACTCAAAAAATAGCAACAGAACAACACAAAAAACTATATATATACATTCATATAGAACATGTCAAACAGATTTTAAGCATTTTCATGCAGAACAATTTCAAGAAAACCAACCAGATAAATTAAGAATCTCATGAAAGAGATAAAATCTGAAAATAAATAAAAAAGGCAAACATTATGCATACCTCTGAGGGAGCAATCTTAATTAATGTTCAAGGGAGAATGAAAGAGCTATGCAAAATGCAAAAGGAAAGGGAAGACAAATCAGAAATGGCTATTATAAGCATATACATGTATACATGTATATTTATAGAAATGCAAATGACATCATGAAAGAAGCTAGATAGATTATTTTCAAAGAATGCAATTGGATAGCTAACAGACCTCAGATACAAGGTGACAGGTCATTGTTGTTGGGTGGTCGACAATAATATAGTTTGGTATTGATAATTAGTTCTTAATACTTGAATCCTGCCAACACCAAATAGGTAAGGTGATTTGTGGAATTTCTCTCGCAGAGACTTTCGGTGATTAAATTAAATCTCTGTGCATAAAATAATAGAAGAATAGAATGTAAAATGGAAAAAACAAAGAGTATTTACAGGGCATTTTACCTTTTTGGAATATGAGTTCTTTACATCTTGGAGTATTTTATTCTTCCTAACTTGATTGACTTCTTCCATTATAGGATTCTGAGATCTATTCGACCCTTGGGACATTGGACTTCCTAACTTTGGACCTAATTACTAATTTGGGTAGCAAAAATACTGCACAACTTCAAAAAAATTTGCTTTAATTATTATTATTTTTTGCTTCACGTCTAGTGATGTTAGAAGGATTTGGTGTAGGTATATTCAATTGTTATGATAGCTAAATGATACCATTCAATTATTTCCACCGTTATTCATTTATATGATTATCTATTTTTCCAAGGAATTTTACAGAGGAAGGAAGAAGGTAAGGGTCATATCTTTAGCTTATTGATGCTGTAAAAAGGGTTAGATCATTTGACTACTCAATCTTCGGCTACATAATATTAATAAATAAAAATATTTTATTGGAGAGGATCTATTTTACATAAAAATTGAATTGTAAGTGAAAAAAAAAAGATAACTTGTATCTAAAATGAGTGGGACCATATTAATAAGGGTGTCGAATAAAAATAAAAACTTTGGAAGCACCCAATTTGGTATCATATTGATCACAAAGGAGGAACATCATTGACCTCACAAGCATATGATATGAGTGGCTTATTGTGTTTTGTTTAAGCATTAGGCCATATGAAGCTGTCTAGATATGAGACACCACAAGCCTCAGGGTCCTCTCCTTGTATCTTGCAAGATCATACATGGAATTGAAAGCTGCACCTTTTTTGTCATTCAAAATTGGTCAATATTGAATGTAAACCTCTTATTATTTATTTTTATTTTATTTTAGGATATTTGCATGCACAACCTTACACTATGTTATGATGTATGGTTCACAGCTTCTGCATCAACTTGCCACCAATTTAGCTACTTGCTGTCTAATTTAGACAAGACATCATGAATGGTTAGCATCCTAAAGATAAACCAAGTCCTGATTGATTAATGACAAAATACAGCAGACCTACTATTCCAATGCTTTCAATGATTTTGACCACTAGAGGAACAGTCAATGAAGTTGATGAACTGTATCAGATTCAATTGAAGAATGGAGTAGCTGAAGCAAGAGAAAAAGAGCTAACAATACATAGAACTGATATGAAGAAAAATCAACTAAGAATCATCCAGTTTTAGTATCTAATTCCTTTAGCAACCTCAAAAAAATGAGCAACATTCTCCTCGGGTGTGCCTACTACAATTCCATGTCCAAGATTCAAAATATGCTTCCCTTTACCAGCTTTCCTCACAACATCATTTATCCGGTTGGTGATAAACTCCTTCGACCCAAAAAGAACACCCGGATCTACATTTCCTTGTACTGCCATATCAGGTCCTAATCGCCTCCTACCTTCAGCCATGTCTACAGTCCAATCCAAGCTAACTACATCTACACCTGTCAATGCTAGCCTCTCGAGCAAACCCCCAGATCCACTGGCATAAAGGATCAGAGGGAGATTTGGATGTGTTTTTTTAACAGTACCCACAATCTGCTTCAAGTATGGAAGACTGAACTCCTCAAAATCAACAGGGCTAAGTTCTGTGGCCCATGAGTCAAAGATCTGAACAGCTTGAGCCCCGTTGTCAGCTTGATATTGAACGTACTTTGCCATGGAAGTTGCAAATTTCTGAAGCAATGCATGAAGAATCTGTGCAAGGAGAAAAAAGAACATGAAAAATCAGTTTACTAATTCACTGCAATAAAGATTAGAAGGTTAATGTCCTATTCCAACAAAACTAGATAGATGTTGCCTTAGAAATACCTTGGGCTCAGAGAAAGCTAATCTTTTTATTTTTGTGAAGTGCTTTGATGAGCCACCTTCAACACAATATGATGCCAGGGTGAAAGGAGCTCCAACAAAACCAAGCACTGCAGCTTTATTATCAACCTGAAAAAAGTGGAAAAAGTGTTAACTAAGTTGTAGTTTTATCAGCTGCAAAAGATTTCTTAAGGTATAGCATATTGATTAGTGTAAGATAGCATTTCAGTAAGGCAAATTATTTTGGCGGGCGAGGAAAGGAAATGTAATAAGTTGTATAAAGGAAAATAACTACATGAAATATGATTTAAAATGCAACACATTCAGACTGGCCATGTAAAAGGTTCTTCTAGTCAATTTCTATCATTTTGAGTCTCTCAAAGTACCTTACTATTAGAATCTTATTACTACAAGTTATTACATATGGAATGTGCCACAATTCTGCAAACATGGAAATCCTTCAAGCAGACAAGGTATATATCTCTACTCTTTGGGCAGCTCATATGCATTAATTACAATAAAAAGAGAATGTTATATAATGCAGCAGGGTGACTAACTGAGGAGGCTTAATCTTATAGAAGTCAACTAATATTCAAGAAAGAACAAGCAAAGTAGCAAAATTAAAGAGAAGCAAAATACGATGGACCTCTTTTCGCAAGATTGTCAATGATTCCCCAACATATGGAACTGACTCTTCCGGAACAAATTCTCTAACTTGATCAACATCATCAGCAGTGCGCAAAGGATTAAATATAACAGGGCCCTTACCTTTCACAATGTCAAAAGGTATATTCATCCCAGACAGTGGAGTAAGAATGTCTGAGAATAAAATGACCTGTTCCAACAATCAACAAGGGAAACTGAGAAGAGGACAGCCGGCAAATCCACAAATGGTTAATTAACATGAACATGTTGAACAACATTGAAAATAGAAAGGATACTGAGAAGCTTACACGCACCATAAAAGTTCCAAAACAAAATAACAGACAACAGCAAATTCATGTCTTCAATGTTTTCTTTTCCATCTACTTAGGGTTGCTGCCAGAGAGAGAATCGAGAGAGAGGGAAAATTTTTCTTTGGGTTTGAGGGGCTGTTTGCTCTAGCTCTAGCAAGAGCAAAGAGCCCCTCCCTTCTTCTATTTTCATGTTTATTCTCTATTTAATTTGTCAATTTTTGTTTACTTAGGTAGTTACTTTTGAGAATTTATCTACCCATTTGTGGGTTTTATTTACTCTTATGATTTTTTAGAAAGTTAGGGTGATGAATGGAGATTACAAGACAACGGTCATGTGGATGATTTTTCTTCTTCTTTTTTTGACAAAGTCATATTAATTTCTTCAATAGTGTTGTAAAGGGTGTTTAGAGGCCTGAATAAGCATGGAAATCCTTCCCTTTCTCTTTGAAACTTCAAATGTGAGAGTTTCTCTACTATCAAGACTAAGAAAGAGTGGTATTTTGCGAAGATTTTAAGTGGTAATCTCAAGTGAAGATTTGCTACAACTTAGTTATATTTCTTAAGAGTTAGCTTTGTTTAGATGCAAGTCATTATGTTAGATTTATTTTTGTATTACTTGATTTTCTTTGTATAATCTCTATTCTATCAATGAAATTTTATCTTTGAAAAAAAATAAAATAAAATAAAATAAAACTGATTTCCAAAATTGTCTTACCCCATCTGGCTTGAAAACATTCCAAGGCTGTAGAGAGATTTCCACCACAAGATCAACATTTTCTGATCTTTCACGAAATGAAGGATACTTCTCACAAATGATTTGGTAACTCTGTCATAAGAAAGACCAAATAAATTCACTATATGGCCATAGCTAAAATGGATCATCCACTCTCTTTGCCAAGAAATGAAGGAACAGAAGATGACAACAGATTATGAACATTCTCTGGTAGAGCTGAGAAATGTAAGATAACATTCTCATTGGCAGTGTCAAAAAAACTAAACATGCATCCAAATTATGTGAAGTCAGAATTATGCATAGTCAATCATCAAACTCATAAGTCTCCACAACCATGAGAAAAACACCGTAGAAGAAAAGCAACAGAAAACTGAAGCTGCATAGACCTGCCTTCATATACCTCCCTGCTTGCCTCATAAGCCAAACTGGAGGTCTTTCAACATCTTCTCCTCTAACTGCATTAAGCAATAAAGGTTCAGCAGTCTTGGGTTCTGCCACAGTCCCTGGATGTGAAATTTGGCACAGTTAGAATTTAAAAATCATTAATTTGGAACAAACCCAAAATTTGACAGAGAAATAACATCATATGAAGGCATCAAAAGAGTCCAAAACTACAATAAAGAAGATAAATTTCTTGATATGACAACTATTAGCATCACAAATTCCATTTATAACACCAATAAATGGCACTTATCAATGCTAAAAAAATTAAAAATATGTTAAATTGGTGACACAACAAAGCTTAATTATATTTCGTCCAAAAAAAAAAGCTTAATTATATTAACTGTTTGGTTACCAAGAAAATGTTGGAAAATAAAAATGATTTGATGCATCAAAGAGAAATTAAAGTCTAAACATGTCAAGCAAGCAAGAACCCAGATTTCACTCAAAAGAGAGAAAGATTTACCTGGAAGGGAACAGTGGACAATTGAAGGCTTAGACACTGATTTTCTGGGAGAAGAGGAGAGAGTAGAAAAAGAAGAGATTGAGCTAATGCTACAAATGCAAGACATTAATGATGATTTGGGGATCAACCCTTTATTGATATGAAGTGAAAGATTCAAACTTTGAAGTTATCTTGCTTAATTCTTAGCTGATCCTCTTCAAAAGATTTCTGGATTTGCATCTATAGCTTCTGTAGCTGTGAAAGACAAGAAGAAGAAAAAAGATGACTTTCGACAGATAGAGAGATAAGGGTCAAATGGGCAACATGTAATCTAGCTTCTTGTTTTCTTTTGCCATCTCAGCCTGAAAAATTGCGCTATTTTAATTTTTTCTGAAACTATAAAATTCGACATTTCGTGACGGATATTTCCCGTCGCTAAATACCCATGCCTAGCCTGTTGACATATGGTTTAAGTGGATATAATGACGCGGATAAGCCACGTCATCAGAAGCTCTCGCAGCATTAGTAGGCATGATGAATTTTATCAATGAGGGAGAAGGATGATGGTAACATGGAGTGATATGACGAGGGTTTTAATTGAAAAGCACTTAGATTTGTTTATTTTGATGCACAGGTAGAGATTTAGGCCAAAATTTTCATCTATGATCACTATTGTTACCTTAATGTTGAATAGATAAATAATAACAATTTCTGTTCCGACTGTCGTACGGACAATTCAATTAATAAGCATTTTTCTATATTTATATTTTTAATTTTTTGTATTCATGATACTTAGACACTTCAATTAAAAATTATTTTTCTGTATTCGTGCCTTTATTTTATATATCGCCGTACAACTTGATGAAATTTTCATTTTTAAGTAAAAAAAAACAAAAAAACATTTCTTTTTGTTCGCCTGGAACTTGGCAAGTTTGCATGTCTGCATTATTTCCGTTTGCTTAGAGCTTGGCAAATTTGGATCATAGCTGAAAAAATTCAAACCCAGTCGGTGACTTGAGATCCCAGTTTCATTGTGTTGTGCATGTTTCCTTAGTTCTGAATTCCGATCACAATATATATCAAGTGCAGAGTGTAGTGATCTCGTGAAGGCAAAGATTTCTATCAAGAATACTGTTGCTACATGTAATTCAACTTTTACAGGCTGTTCCCACCATGGTTTAGGAAAGGTAGGTTTGCAAGTTTTCTTCCAGACGCTCTCTTCCACCTGATGATTTTACATGTAATTGGAGTTCTGACAGCACGCGGTAGACATGATTTTACAAATGGTACATGGTGAACAATGCAACCTGATTATACAAATAATGTTCAGCCACCTTTTCCTTTGTCTGTCTGTACTCATCCACAAAAAGATCACAGCCAAAACCACAGAAATACATGGGTTAACAGTAACATTTTTGAATAGCAATACACCATCAGGTGTCAACCCCTCGAGAAAGAACTGTGAACTTGTAATCATTGTACATTCAGATGAAGTATGTAAAACAGCCCAAAAAAAATCTAAAAGGTGAGGAGAAAATGTAAAAAAGAAACGGAAAAAAAAATGCTATGATGTTAAATTACAGGGAGTTACCAGGAGAAGGTAACAATCAATACGGCAAGGTACAAATTAGAAGATGGTGTCAATTGTTAGCTTCCTTTTAGAAGGAGATTTCTCTATAATCTGCTTTTCCTTGTCCATAAATCTAGAACCCTTATTCGCAAATAATCTCCGGAGATTAATCACTGAAAGTTCATTGAAGCTAGCAACTGCAAGGTCAGCCTGCACCAGTTCATACCTGCAATTTTTTCAAATTGGTAAATACCTTTATTGATGTGCAACGACAAGAGAACTGTGCATCAAGAACATCCAATACTACAAATTCCCATTATGACATCAGATATCTTTAGAAACCTATGTCAATGGCATTTAACCTCTAGTCATTACAATGTTTTATCATTCCAAACAAGAAGTTTATCAGCCAGAATAAGTAAACAGGAAAATTTTTTCAAGTGTCCAGAAACTCTTATGTGAAAGCTGAAAGTCAGTATTTTGCAGTAACATTCTGCATTGAATACAATAATACAAAAGTAACGATACTTCATTGAGACAGAAAAACCAGTGTGGCTCAAATGATGAACTTTTAGCCAGTAAAAGACTAGAAATAAAACCTAACTAAAGTTCCTAATGTAATGAGAGGGTAAGAGTACATACGCAGGATGTGCACCAATCAATGCCACAGCCATCATAGTACAGTTGTGTGCCGCAGTTATGCCTCTGGGATCATCCTCAAACACTACACATTTAGATGGTTTCCGGTCTAGCTGCAAGCAATTAAGCAAGAATGTTAAAAACAATTCTCAAGTGAACAGAATCAACTGGGCCATGAAACTTATATTACTTATTCACCATAAGATGAGTGGCATGTACTTGTGCATCTCAAGCATGGCTTCCCTCAAATACCATCCAACCACCTATCCTTGATCACTTGTTTTTACAGTTGCAATGAATGGCATTTGGCTTAGTCTCCATAATATCATACCCACCCATAACAAACTTGGCTCCCTTCACTTTTTTTTATACCACTTACTTGTCATCAAACATTTGTTTCTCTACTTGCTGAATTCTACAGTAGGAGAAACCTTCAGGAATGTGTTTCACCCATCACATAATTCTCTATCTCACCGGGAAATTCACCTATAATATGCACAGTATTGCACATATTCTCTATCTATAGTTCCTATCTTGCCAACCTTTCAAAACTAAGAGAATCAAATTATAGCAATTGCAATGTCATCGTTGACTATAGATCACTTTCACCTTGAACACTGCCTTTTCGTGGCCCATATATTCAGATAAACATATTCTAGCTCTAGGTTAGCTAAGTGAAAACAAAATCAGGTATATTGTCTATCTTAAGAGGACATGAAGAGTTTACAGCTAGCAATTTTGAACTAAGATGACAATTTGTTCAAATAAAAAGAAAAGGACCTTAAATGGAAGATTAAAATATGAGCTTCAACACTGGAAAAGGACATGAGATAAATCATCTTAAATGGTTGTTTGAATTAAATACCTTGAGAGCTGCTGATAGAAATCTATGAGCCATTGACTCCATGCCATCCTCCTCAGCCACAATTGCCTGAAATGACAAAGAGATTACTAAGAACTATCAAATACAGGCCACAGGAATGTGAACTATAACTGAAATCTAAACCAAAGTTGTGAACTCTGGCAACTTTAAAGAAATAATGTCCAGTGTTATCTAATGATCTGCAGGACCATCAAATCAGAAAACCAAATACTATAACATCTTTTGTTGCTTGTAGTTTACTTTCTATAATTGATCAGCCAAAATTTATACTGAATGCTCATAAATGATGTATTTCACATGTAAAGCATAAAAAACCACTGGCAATTGGAGGAACAGTAACAATATCACAGTGCATAAGGCAAATAGACAAGGTGATACATGATGGTGCTTGTAAGCCAGTAAGATAGCAGAACATTATCCGCACATAAAGGTGAGAGAATAACTGGAATATGAAATGGCTACAAGGCAAATGGCATTGCGCATTTTCTTTTCATCATATTTTATTATATATACTAGAAAAAAATCATCTACCTGAAAGTACTTCTTAAGCCCCATCCGCTCGAGGACCCCAACCATGTTTACCCGATCTAAACTTGAAACAACAGCACAAGGAATGCGAGCCCTAGCAACAGCATCCAGCCACTCCTCTAGTCCCTCAGTTGGTTCTCTAAGCTGAGTGAATCATAGGGACAGAAACATCACTTTTGTATTCAAAAGACAAACATATTAGAAATAAAGCATGCAGAAGGGACCTCACTCTAAGTAGATGATCATAATATAGCTGTGACAGTCTCAACTTCAATCGATCCAGTTCACTTTCTGTTGTTTCCCAGCGCAACACCTGAAACAATAATTTATAAGCTCAAGTCTACATCCGCAGTATTCAGTTTCCAAAAGCCACTACACTGAAAATTGACCCCATAATCAGTCCACCACCACCAAACAAATGATGATAAATGGTCTAAACTGCTAGTTAGTTCCCATGATTCAAATTTTGATTCATGACTCACCAAAATTTTGTCTTTTATTTAATTATATACAATCAGCACGATAATAAATTAAATCGTTCCCCTCAACAAAGAAAAGTATCATATCAAATCAAAAGAGATGTGCACTCTTTTAATCCAACAATATACTATGTCATCTGGAAGGGTAAAGTTACATTGGTATCAAAAGGATAGAAGTTGGAACTCAATGATAAAGTAACCAAAATTTTCAAACCTTATGCAATACATGATCAGCACCTGCATACAGCATCAGCCTTTGTACATGTCTATCTTCAGGAATTTCCTTTCCTAGGCAAGAGTTAAACCACATGCATGAGACATTAAAGTGTCACAAAGAACTATCTAATGGAACCCCTTGACAATAAAAAAAATACGAATTTGAGACCACACAAAAAGCAACTAGATGCCCAAAGACAGGAAAAAAATTTTGTGCAGTCCTTTTTATGTTTTTTTGCACTTGATGGGAGAAAACAAATCGAAAACTTTGCACAAAAACCTGCTGCAGTTCCCAACATCTTGATGGTTTAGGAAAAACCATTACAAAAAAAAAGCTTGGAAAAATTGGCAGCTCTCTAATTTCACAACTATTACAGAAAACTACGCCTGACTTCCCAATGCAAGTGCAAAATTAGCATTTGTAAATCATAAGCCCAGCATATGAATGAAGAGACCAGCCTGTTGAATTTTCCACTATCAAAAAGCTAAGAACTTCAAACTGTTAATAGGAAGGTAAAGAAACATAAATCCTTACCCTCTTCAAAGGCAAGCTGCTTCCATACATTTAACTTCATAGCTCGGGCATCCGCCTGAGATAGATAAATTTACATGGTATCAGAATGTCTCCCAAATGCAAAATCAATTTGTATTTTCCATCTAATCTATAACACAACGTCAAAAGCAATCTAATTTTGCTTACGTTCCATGA
Organism: Mallotus repandus; assembly: GCA_949671775.1. Taxonomy (NCBI): domain Eukaryota; kingdom Viridiplantae; phylum Streptophyta; class Magnoliopsida; order Malpighiales; family Euphorbiaceae; genus Mallotus; species Mallotus repandus. Next base: position 27,701 of record CATIWM010177503.1, read on the forward strand.
GCATTCTTTACTAATACACAGATGTACTTCAATGCATTCTTTACCACTAGATTACAACAGTGCTGTTTTCTTTTTATTACTCAATCACGTATGTTATGTCCCCAGCACTTCTGAGAAAAAAATTAGAAATTCTTTCTTCCAAAGAGAAGCAATCATATCAATTCTAAAAGGAGTTCAAAAAACAAGGACTGAGTCCTCTGAGTCTCCATCCCATATTTGTTTGATAAAGTTCAAGGAAGCAAATGACAGAATACAGGCATGATTATCAAATATTTACTGGAGGCATTTCTCTTGAGCCTCTGGCTCACCAGTGATGCAATCAAGGCAAACAGAAGCCTCATACACTTTAGAAATACAACTTATGTACTAATGAAGTTAGCAATATAATCATTTTCTTTGCAATATTAACTGAGTAAAGTGCATTTGTTCCCAAAAGTATATAGCTAGAGAAAGAAAAAAGGGAAGCCAAAGTCCTAAGTCCTTTTCTTTGAGCATCAAATGGAGTCTCTTAATATAAAAAGGCTGAGAGTAGAAATCTAAGAATTTACCACAACATTATCCCATGAGAAAATAAGACCATACGCCTCGTCTGGTTTCATGGCATAGCGTATCCGATGAAGAAAACCTTCTTGCAATCTATCATTCAAAAAATCCTGTTTCCAAGCAACATAAGTCCAATAAGTAATTGGTCTATACTCTTTCAGCATCCAAAACTATATTAAGAAAATGAATATGAACCCAACAAAAACTCAATGTAACATTAACAGCTAAAATTGCTCACCACATCAACCTTCAAAGGCCCATCTTGTCTAAAAGTCTCAAAACCCTCTCCATATTCAGCTCCAATAGCCTTATTATAAAGAACCAAAACATCAAAAATCAAAACTTTCGATTCAAAAAAACAAAAAAAGAAACAGATAAAACAAGCCATTTAAAAAATGCCCAATAACCAAAAACAAATATACATTTCAAGAACCAAAAGAAATAATAATAACAATAATAATAAAGAAAAGGTTATCTTGGAAGGTCACACCATACCTCTTGCATGAAAAGCTTATTAGGTGCGAGTGGGAAGCCATTAACAGAGCCATTATCATCAAACCCACAAGCGTTTTTAATCAATAAACGATTCCGTCCCTTTAATTTCTGCTAAAATTATCAAGAAAACAACAAGTTATAAAGAAAAGAAACAAAAAAGAAAGAATCTTGAAAAAATAAAAAACGAACACACCCACCGAAAATCTGAGGTTGGAAGGTAACAGAGAGTGAGAAGAAGGAGTAGAAGGAGATAAGAAAAGAGAAGAAGAGCTTCTAAAATTGCTGCAACAACAACTGCTACACTCCATCATTTCTTCGCTAATTCTGAAGTTTTCAAGAAAATACCAAACTCATAACAACACAGCTTTGTACGTTGGAATTGGATAGATAAAAGGGAAAAAACAATAAGGAAGGAGAGCTCATTTCGTTTCAATTTTTTGGTATTTTTATTTTATTTATTAATAAAATAAAAGTGTCACGTGGACTGTCCACTCAGCCAGTCACGTGCGGTTCCAGTATTAAAAGCCAAAATTGTTACGCTACGAATTAGAACAATACAACGTGAAATGCTTACTAAAATGAATTTTGCACCGAACATTTGTTGCTCCAATACCACAAACTTTGGATTATTAATTTTTTTCTTTAGTAAAGTTTTCAACTTAAATTCTTTTTTTTAAGTGGGAGAAAAAGGTAAAGATTTAATTCCCAACTTGTACATACCTTGAATGGAACTATATTACTCAATTTTCAATTAACTTAAATTTTTCTATATATTATATTTTCTTATACAATTCATTTGCTTCAATTTGAATTATTATTATTTTTCTAACAATGGAGGCTCAGTGAACTGTGATATACATAATAGGAATAGCCATTATTTAGTATTTTGTCCATAAATACGATAACTTCTGTTAGTATTGATAAATGATGACCATTGGAATTTAAATTTGAAATCTTCACAATTCTCACAAGTAAAGATATCAATCAGACCACTCCTAATTAACTGAATTTAAATTAATTGAAATCTCATGATTTTCAAATATACATCACCTTGCTAAAATCATAATGCATTGAGCAAATGAGGGAACAATTGGAAACAAAAGAAAAAAATTATGGACAAAATGCTTCAACCATTTAGAAGCTTCAAGTTCCCTCAGCATCACAAAGAGCATTTCTGGTGCAGACCACAAAATGAAAATACATATAGCCAGCCACCAATTTTTTTTTTTTTTTGGAAAACTAAACTCATGGTATTACTTTACAATAGCTGAATAATTTGCCTTTGAGAAGGGATGATGTCAAAATTTTATGCACGTCTCGTCTTCAGCTATTTCCATATCCAAGGATCTGTCATTTCCCTGCATCAAGAGATAAGAGTTCATAGAATTCAGCTAGGCAAATCAAGCAACAAGCAAGTTAAAAGTAATTATTTTGTGCTAAATATGAGATGGATGTGTACGATTCCCAGGAGATTAAGCTCTCAAATTCTCCAAAATTATTAAAGCTACAATCAGAATTGCTGCTGAATTCATAGTCTTCGTATTCGTAGGACTGTCAAAAGACACAGACAGCATAAGTATCAGAAGAATCATATATGAAAGTAGCATAAGAATAGTAGCAATGAAGGTAATGTGAATTTGTTTTCTAACTTTCTATGGAAGTATTTTTTACAGGTCTAAGGGAGTGGACGGACCGGATCAAACCTCCCAACCATAGCTGAATCTGCCTCATCATCCACCTACAAAAAGTTTTGTTCTTCATTTTGTAAATTACCAATCTCAACCATGGAAGAAGGGAACAAGACTCCCTTGTTCAGGATGATAAAAATAGCAGAGTATGTTCTGGAACAAGAAGCACATGAAATTAAGTTGAACAAACAATTTAATATGGTGTGGATACTAGTCAATGATAACAGCATCAGCGAACTAATCCATAGATGCTGAACCATCTCAGAGAACTGAATATATATATATATATATATGCAAATGGCATAAAGTATAATTACACAAGTATCAGAACTATGTAGCTCAAAAGACCTGGAAAAATATGTTATCATGTTGCAATTTCTCATAAATAAAGAAACCACAATAAATAAATGAATCAACGAAAATTAAGGCAATCATACTGATTAACCAATGGTCTATGCAGGCTCATTTTGCATGACACAATTTTATGGAACACTCAAATCAATATGGAAATTTCAGGTCTACTGCTTGATGAATGATGATCACCATGTTTTTTTTAACAAGGACGATCACCATGTTTGTTCTAGACAAGGACCTACAAATCCCAATAAGTTAAATTTCAAGTATTCACACAGAGAAAGATATGAAAATAGCCCAACTACTAACCTCTGATGAATCATCAATCTCTTGAATTAAACTCTCAACATAAGCTGAGTTCACCTTTCCAGCTTGGATAACATATGGTTTCCTCTCCTGGAAAACAAAATCCCAAAAAACACATTACACAAACAAGAAGTCTAGTGTTATAAGAGAAAGACTTCTTGCATGATCACCATTACCTCTTTTGACATCTTCCTCCAAGTCTCAAATCCTTTTCTATCAATTTCAATAGGTTTTCCATTCTTGCAAGTACTCCTGAATTCTTCCCTACAAAACCCTCACCAAAACAATCATATTTGATCACTTACCAACCAATTCAACTATTTGTTGCACCAAAATGTAAATAATTCGACACTGAAATACACTCAATTCCATAAAGATTCTTTCTTTTTCATTACATTACTTGCACAAAATGTACATTTTAACTGGCAGCAGCTACTTCAAAATAAACAACAACAATAAAAACCACACCTTCGCAATATAAAAATGCAAGATGTGCAAATGGATGGTTGCAGAACTTACATGAAAGCTATGAAAGGTGATCTGGGTTGGTCACTGTAGCTTTCTTTCACAATTTTCTGCTTCCCAGGAACACCCCTCAATCTCTTAACACTCTTTTTGGTTTCAGCCTCACATTCATGCATATCAGCCAAAGCAATTGCCACGAAAACATCACAACCATCACTACAAAAAGCATTTAAAAATTGAAAATGAATAAAAAACCCACAACAGGAATCAACCCAAAAGAGAAAGAGATTGATTTACCATTTTTCAAAAGCACTTCCATCACGACCACGACGGATTGCACGAACCCTTTTACGGGTTCTTGGATGATTTGCCATTGAAGTAATCTTTCAAGCTCTGTAACTATCAAAAAATCCTCTCTTTGTTGCTTCTATAGTAATAGGGAAGCAAAATAGCTCATTTTTAATCACTTTTTTTAGTCTTGCTAACATGCGCTTATCTTTGGTGATTTTTTTTTTCTTTTTAATTATGTTTTGGAGGTAAATAAACAACTAAATATCTCCAAATATATTACACTAAAATAATTATTAAAGGACAGATTTCTTGCTACAATATATAGCACCTGATACTAAATAATTACCAGCTTAGAGATTTTAGCTATAAAATGTAGACGGTGTAGGTGTATTGTACCTGATGTAAGCAAAATTTTTTTAATAAATTAATTATTTATATTCACAATATTTCATGCTCAAAAAATATATTTATAAATTCAAATATAGTCAAAATTAAATTACTAAAAGTTCAACATAATGTATAATAAATTATATTATATATATTTTTACATTATTATTAATATTTTGAATTTGAATAAAAATAATATTATTTTTTATATATAATTATATTATCTTAATTTTAAGAGTATTATTTTATTATTTTAATTTGTTAAAAATATAACTTTAATGATTTATTATTTTTATTTTTTAATTTAAAAATATGTGCCTTTTTTAATCAAAATTTAAAAATATGTGTTATGAATAGATTTACACGTGAATTTTGTTTATTTTTTTTAGTGGCAAAAATAAACTCTTTTCAAAAAAGCGCACCTTAGTATGGCACGACGCTAATACGCGCCCAGCACTTTGAGCGGCAAAATAGTTTCGCGCGGCTATAAAAAAACATTTTGGCAATGGCTGAATGCATATTTTCAGCCTTTTAACTTTACAAGATTAAACTCTGTTAACTCTCAATTTTTATTATTTTTTATTTAACTTTTAAACTATTATTTTAAACAATTTTTACTCTTAAATTAGTACTTTTCAATTTTATTTAACTTATATAATATAAAAAATAGACAAATACTTAATTTTAAATAAGTAAAATACTAAAAATTACCTTTACAATTACAAAAATAAAATTAAAAGTTAAGAAACATTTATTTTCAATTATATTATCTTTGAAATTAAAAATTATTTTAGTCCTGATTATATGTTAAGTGTAGTAGTTTTTTAGGTTAGTTTATACATGTTTATGGTGTTTATTTTTATAATTTTTATTAGAATTTAATTATTTCTATATGACTTAGTAATGTGCTTGGTTTTCTTTTAAAATAATAAATTTTATTATAATGAAATACTAAATTAAACTTTTCAATGGCGGTGATTATATGGTAATGGTGAATCACGCATAAACACATGGTGATTGTGGATAGACATGATTATGGCACTGAAGCAACTTGCAAATTTTGGTTGCAAGGGGACTGTGTGTTTGATAAGTGCTCTTGGTGGAATGGATGTTTTTGACAAGTACTATTGGTGAAGTGGGTGCTTTTGGTGCAAGTGTTCTTAGTGGAATAAGAATTAATTTTTTAATTCTTGCAAAATAACTATAAATAGTCATTGATATAGACGTTGAAAGACACAAGTAAGCAAAACATAAAAAAAGTGAGTGATTTATTTGTGTGTGGAGTATAGTGCTGTGTTCATGTAATAAAAGAAGAGTTAGTGGTGTGTGTTTGGTTCATGCAACATGAAAAATTTATTGAGTGTTGTGTGTGCATGGTTCATGCAATGTAAAAAATAAAGAAAAGGAAGAAGTAGAGAATAGAGAAGGGAGAAGGCAAGAAAAAAAGAGCTGCATTAAAAAGAGTTTTTCTTTCCCTCTTCTTTACTTTTCTAAGTTTTTAATGTATTTTATTTTTAATGTGAGAGCATGATAAATATTATGTTTAGCTAATTTTATTTATGTTGGGGATTGTTGAACTTATTTTAATTTAACTTGATTTAGTAATTAATTTTTTTCTTTTAAATTGCATTAAGCATTCATTAAGCTTATTTATTTATGATATGGTCATTCATAATTAATTTTTAATTAAGGTTAATTATTGAGAAATATTAATTTTAAAAGAAGTATGAATGCTTGATTAATTGATTTAAGTTTAGAGATAGCTTAAATTATTTTAATTTCAATTTGGTGTGCTTCATGAATTATATATTTACTAAACTTGATTAGGTTTTAATTTAATGAGAATTAGTTAAAGCCTTTTCAATTGATAGAAATAAATTAAGTAATTTTTACTTGAGAAAGATTAATTGCTATTATTGAAACTCTAAGAATTGCAATAGAAAGAAAGACTAATTTCTTGTGATTGGCCTAATTAAAATATAGTGATACAATCCCTAAATCATTCTCATCATTAATTGTTCAAATTTAAATTAATTGATTTTGTTTTATTTTTTTAGTTTCATTTTGACTATTAAAATTTAGCAATTATAATTCACTTAATATTTGATTCTTAAACAAGTTAAAAATAGAATTAATAGTTGGATAGACATTCAATTCTCGTTGAATCGACTTTTACTTCTTCTATATTACTTGACGAACTCGTATGCTTGCAAGAACGAATCAAATTTTTTGTACATTTTGCATAGGTATAACATTTAATTTGTATGCTTTATTTTGTATTTGTTGTGTTTTATTTTATTTTTATTTTATTTGTGTTTTATTGCATTATGTTCATGTATAGGGTAGGAATATGATCAATTTTTCCATAACTTTGATGCTTGCAACTTATCAATCTC
>CATIWM010177535.1:0-41596 GCA_949671775.1 Mallotus repandus
TCTTAAAATCAGAATTTCAGATTTTGATTTTATCACTCTTGTTAGAGCTAAAGTAAATTGAATTCATTTGGCTAAATGGATGTATCAAGAGGACGTAAATATATTTTGGCATTAAAATTGCTAAAATGAGCCAAGACATAACGTGTAAAGCTAGCAAAATTAATTTTTGGCTAACTTCATTCTATCACCTCAAGACATTCATCAAAATCATAAAGGCAAACAAAATCATAGCATTTGGCTAAATAAATATTTGAGAATAATTTCCCCAAAGATTAAGAGCTATACATCATTAGTGCACTAAGAGTTCAAAAATGATGATCCATGCAAATTTGGAAACTAAACATTATTTTGGCAAGAACTTGCCAAAATGAAGCTAAATACACCTTGCACAAAAACCCCATCACACTACAAGTATTACAAGGTAAATGAAATCTTTGGAGATAGCCAAACTTATTAAGTCAATTGGCATTTTGGCTAGATAAATGATTTAAGTTTACCTCAAAGTTTAGCGAGTGATTAAAATTAATATTAGCTTGTGGCTAGTGGACAGATGTCGTCACTTCGTCGAGTGTAGTGACACAGCGGAACGGAGCAAAGCAACGACATTTTTCCTTTAAGGACTTTCTCCATTTTATTGGTGGGTTATGATTAGATAGGTTGGGGGTGTGGGGGCAACACCCCCGCGGTACGGTACAAGCATTTTTTCTCTTTTTCCTATATGTTACTGTTATAGCCAAATACAACAAATTTACAAATAAAATAATTATTTGGTTACAATTAAAATTTATATCGAATTAAGCATTGAAATTTGGCTAATTACAAGTAATTTTTTCCAACAGATAATAAGCATTCAAAGAGCAAATTTATTGTCTCTGGCATTAAGCCATCAAAATTATATGAATGAACTCTAAACGAAAATTAATTTCCAAAGCAAATTATTTAAGAAAAGAAAATTAGGAAATAAAATTACCTCTTTTTCTTCTCTTGAAATACACTTTGGAATAGAATTTGTCTTGAGAAAATAATGCAAATCTACTTGGGCAATTTGCAAAGCTTGTAAAATAAAGAAAGGAAGAAGAAATTGCTAATGTAATGATGGATTTCTGCTTAAAACTGCAGTATTGCTACTATTGTTGCTAATATTTGAAGCCACCAGTAGCCTTAGAAGGAACTCTGTCAATTTTTGGTTGAGTCGGCGATAGAGGATTGCAAAGCGTTGCTTGCTGTCACGCAAAGGATAGCATTGCAAAGCGTTGCTTGCTACCCATCGTCGCACGCTTGTTGGCCAGTGTCGGAAGGTGGCGGAGTGACGACAAGGTGTTGTTCGACTGAAGAGGCGGTGATGGGTGATGGTTCGCCAAAAAATGGGTGACCGGAAAGTGAAGGAGAAAAAGAAAAAAAAAAGAGAAATTTGGGGATTTTTTGGGGAAATTGATTTCTAGGGATTTATTAGTTTGAGATTTTTGAGGGGATTTTGAAACAAATAAAGTTGTACACTGGTTTAAAGGAGAATTTTCAAGTTTTGAAAAATTGGGTTCTTGAGCAGGATAATTTTTTGCTTGGGGATTTTCAATTTGGGAATTTAATTCTTGAGGAAATTTTAGGAGAATTGAAGGATGATGGTTGTTGAATAAAGGTGAATGCTCATTCATTGTAAAATTTAAATTTTGATTTTTGAAATTTAGATTTTGGTTTAAAATAGAAGGAGAATGTTCTTGAGCCCATGAAGGAGACTCAAGACCATAATATTTTTTAGCCCATCTGCCTCTTTCTACAAGCTTGTCCAAATGATTCTTACGAGCTTGATCTTGTTCCCATTTTTCTCGGTTTATTTTAGCCTCTTGAGGAGCAACTACTCTCCAATAATGTTCATCAAATTCACCAAATTTTACTTTGGGTCTAGGCATGAGTAAAGAAAGATTGACAAGGAGAAAAGTAAAATTTTTGTTGAAGAATTCATACTTGCATATTTATATATACATATGGAGGTGGGCTTATATGGGCTTGGCTTTGATTACATGTTAGTTAGCATTGAACTTAGCCCAAGCTAATAACATGTGGGGGGCATTGTTTAAGCCTAAATTAAATTTTGGGCTAGAAATAATTAGCCCATTATTTCTAATGAATAATCCATTAATTTTAATTGGATTAGTCCATTATTTTTAATTAAATTAAGATTTAAAAGCCCAAATTAAAGTCTAAATTTACAGAATATAATTGAGCTAGAGGATGAGGATTAGAAGAATCTGGAAGCACCTGTTGATATTCATTTAGCTAAGACTTGGGGAAAAAGGCATCTGTATAAAGAAAAGTTACATGAATTTATTTCTTGAAACTGAAGACTATTCAGCTGGAGCAATTATTTGGAGAAATTAATTCAAGCTGTATAAAAGGCAAAGGAATAATTGAACAGAGGAATCGATAACACAACATCTACATCTATCTATACCAATCTACATCTACTTTAGAATTATTAATCATTTTTTAGTTTTGATATTGTCTACTCTTGTTTTGTACTAAGCTTTTCAAATCAATACAATTCCCTTTTCATGTGCTCAAATTGTCTCTTTTAATTGTAAATTAATTTTCATCCATGAAATCCAAGCAAATTGTGGTAAAGGCGATTGGGAATCCAAAAACGTCTGAAAGGAGTCAAGTTAATTTTTAAGGATTCGCTCCTCTAACACGCTCACAATTTCTCTGAAACCAAAAATAGCCAAAAACTTTGATTATTTGATTATTTCCTTATTATTGGGTGGATTGTAAATGCTTCCAATTTTACAATTTAATCCGAGTTTGCACGCATGCTTTATTACCTTGCATTTGTTACAAATAAGAACAAATATTACAAACATCCATTCAAGACATTTGGGGAAGGAATTAGGGATTACAATAACTTATTCAATTACAATGATACTGAATCCAAATAAAACCTCTCAAGAACTAATTAATTCATTAATTGCTTAGTAATTGGAAATCACCAAAGAAATCTACAACAAATAAATGTTAGCTTCATCTCGAAATACACAGTTTTATATGTAGAGGAAATAGATAAATTTTGCATAAAATAGATATGGATATTTGTCTATGCAGATTTATTACTCAAAACAAACTTAACGTCATAGCAATCATATGCGATATTGATGATATAGGGCACTATATACGTATCAGATACTAAAAATAAACTAAAAAGCTACTAAAAACAAAGCATATCAATGCAGGATTCTGGTGAGGAGACGACGCCTCTTCGAAGAGTCGTCACCTCCTGGATCCCTGTTTAGGAGGTGATCACCTCCTTGTAAAGGGGCGGCGTCTCTTTGAAGAGACGTTGCCTCTTCACATGAAACCGATAGCATGCAGGTTACTTAAATCCTAAGTAAGCCAAATTACATGCAATGCAAAACTAAATTTACCACTAATACATCAATATTTCATGTAATCATGCCTTCATATACTATCCAATGAACTAGAAACTCAAAAATAAATGATTAAAACCAAGAAAATGAAGTTTTTATGAAAGCAAGAGCTCAAAAAGCTTAAAAAATATAATTCTTACTGAATGAACCACGTTTGATGCTCCTAATTAAGCCCTCAGAGCTTGGTTTGTAGGTTTATGTACTTTGAATGCAAGTGAACCTTCCTTTCCTTCAAGAAAATGCACTCTCATTAATTAATCTCTTCTTGTTCACCTTCTTTTCACTCTCTTTTCTCTTCTTTTTTTCTCCCAAGGTTTGTTTCTTTTTTTTTCTCTATTTTCTAATGTTTCTTCTTAGTGTCTCTTTATCATTTCTCTCAGACCCTAAAGTTCTATTTTTAAGCCCTCTTCTTTTCCTTTCTCAATTCCCAAAAAATGCCACTAGGATCAAGAAATCATTTCCCTTCACTTCCCTTATCTTCTCCACCCATTTTTTACCTTGAAAATCATCCTTTTCACGCACAAATATGCAAGCTAGAGATTTGTGGGTCCACTTCTGGTATATGGGGCCAAAATGCATTTTATGTGAAGTTAGGTTGGCTACTGAAGAGGCGTCGCCTCTTCGGGCCCAGGTTGAAGGGGCGTCGCCTCTTGTGAAGAAGTGATCGTCTCTTCACCAGGCTTGGCCTAGGCTTGGGCTTGGATTCCAAATCCTTCCTTCAGGCTTTGTGGGCTTGAGTTTGGGTGTTTCGGGCTTTGAGTCCATTTTAAAGGAAGCTTCGGGTCCTCTTGCATTCAACAATTTAAATTACTCATCATTAGACCTTTGTTGCGGGCCGATCAAACCGAGGGTGTCTATAGATCCTATCTTTCAATTCAACTTTTTACAATATTTAAGAAAATAATTTACGTATATATTTTTTTTCTCTCTATTATATTTGGTACATTTTATATAGAAATAACTTAGTTATATTTGTATCTATTGTACCCAATTATTTTTTAAATTCATAAGTTTGATATTGTATGAAAATAAAATGGACAAAATATATTATCTTAAAATTGTATCTATATATTTTGCTTTAAAAATATAAAAAATATTTACACATTTTTACATAAATAAAAAAAAACATATGCGTTTATGATAGTTCAAATATATATTTTATTTCAAATTTCTGATTTGTCACACAAATTTTGAATTAGGTATGTTATTGTATTTTTTTAGTTGTATCTTGTAGTTTTAGATAAAAAAAAAATTGACTTTAAAAAATGTCACTATTAAAAGTTCTACTAAAATGTAAGGTAATAAAACATAGCAGAATCATAATAATACGAAAAAAACACAAATCATGAAGTGGGAGGAAAAAAAAAAGGAATAGCTCATATTTTGCCCATGTATTTTTTTTGTTTTTCAATTTACCCCTCCATTTTTATTTATATAGATTTTATCCTCGCACTTTTATTTTTGTTTATATTAAGACCTTGTACTTTTATTAACCCATTCAATAAACATAATTTTAAAAATTTTCATTAATTATGTTATAATTTAATTATTTATATTTCATTTTTAACATAAAGATTATAAAAATACTATTAAATGCCAAATACTTTTATGAAAATTAATGTAAATCATATAATTGTAATTTGTCGGTTAACGAAAATTGTATCTAATATTATAAAAATAAAAATTTAAGCAAAATTCTACTAAATTTTGTTTTAGTATATAAACTATATTATTTTAAATTATTTATTTAGAATAAACTAAAATAAAATTTAATAGAATTTTACTTAAGTTTTTATTTTTATAATATTAGATAAAATTTTTATTAATCAATAAATTACAATTATATAATTTAAATTTAATTTTCATAGGAGTATTTGACATTTAATAGTATATTTATAATCTTTATATTAAAAATAAGATATAAATAATTAAATTATAGTCCTACGGTACAATTATTTATATCAATACAAATAGAATCACAACTGTTAAATTACTATTAAATTTAATTATAGCCATTAATATAATTTCCAGACATTGATACACCAAAAAAATCAACGGTTGTAATTAAATAAAAATAAATTCAATGATTCTAATTTCATTTATATATATACAAATATTTGTACCATATCAAGAACCTGAATATTATAACATAGTTGAAGAAAATTTTTAGAATTATATTTATTCAAGGTGTTAATCTTACTAAAATAAAAATAAGACTTAATATTCACAAAAATAAAAGTATAAGGAGTTAATGTGAAAAAAAAAGAAGTGGAGGGAGTAAATCAAGAAAAAATAAATTAAGAAAAAAATAAAAATACTGGGTAAAATATGTATTACTCTAAAAAAAAGCATGCATGTTCTTTTGTACTTTATTTTTTTTTTTTTTAAAATTCACTTTCAAAAAGCTCATTATGTAGCAACCGGAGCTTCCATTGCCTTTCATGGTTAGTAAGATTACAACAGCTACGATGCTAAGCTTGTTACTTCAACTACAAAAAGAACTTTCAAGACAAAATAAGAATATACGAGAAAGGGGGGGCAAAGAAAATGATTTGCAGGAAAGCTAAATCCATTCTTTCGGATTGACACAAGCATCTAACAACTTCCACTCTTCACTTCCCTCTTCAGGTTTCTGCATGCCAACAAAAGAAACAGCCTTTCAAAGTCAAACTCACAATTTTTCACTTCTTAATTTTGCTATATGGAATACTAATGCAGAATGTTATTAAAAACTTACGTGGTCATATTCCCACCGTGCAGTGAGTGGCAGAGAAACAAGAATACTTTCAATTCGACCTCCTGTCTTCAGCCCAAATGTTGTACCGCGGTCGTAAACCTTTGATTGGAGGGAAGAAAGAGCAGCAGTCAAAGGGCTATCTTGTAAAAAACTTCTATATGAGTTTTAATTCAGTTATCATACCAAGTTAAATTCTACATAGCGCCCTCTTCGTAACTGCTGCCATGCTTTATGATGTTCCGTGAAAGGCATATCCTTTCTTTTCTCTATAATGGGAATGTATGCAGGAACTACAGAATTTGCACACTCTGCAATTTCATGAAAAATTGAAAAGTTTGTGCACGAATACAAGTTTGTACATATTTCTTGGAACACCAATCAAGACACATTAATACAAAGTAATTACCAGTAGTGAATGCAAGAAGCATGTCTTGATCGTATTCATTCAGATCATCAAAAAAAATTCCCCCCAGTCCTCGTCTCTCGCCTCGATGCTGCATATCAACATAAAATTAAACAAAAATATACAAGCATAAAAAATTATTCCCCCCCCTCTCTCTTCGAGGCTGCGTATCAATATAAAATTCAACAAAAAAATGCAAATTTCTTCAATCTAGCTTATTTCACTACATAATACAAACTGAAAAAAAATGAATAAACTTAAGTAGGTATAAAAGAAGTCTATAACAAAATTTTGGCAGCCATAAGAACCTGAATCTACAATTTTGAGAAAAAAAAGAGTCCGAGTTGGAATAGTGGCACTAAAATACATTGTTTTCCAAAAAGATAAAAACAAACAAATAGAACCAAAGAGAATTTTAGCTAAAAGGAAAGGACGTGTGTATTTCTTTTCTTCATTATTTGATCTGAGAAAAGCCTAGTTCAATAAAGATCGAAAGGGCAAAGGGCACACTGAGTAATTAATTGTTATTTCACATTTCCATTTTCCCCAGTTCTGGAGTCGTGTTACAATAAATGGGTCATGCAGGAACAACTGGTATGATTAAATTTGGGGCACTGCCAGTGTAAAACCTCCAAATCAGAATTGCAATGCATCCATAATGCTACATAATGATATGACCCAAAAATCTAACAAGAAACGTACCTTGATATAAAAGTAGTCATCACACCACTTCTTGAACCGGGGATAAAAAGTAGGATCAAATTTGTCACAAGCTTTTTTTTGAGTCTACAGCACAAGATAAAGTTAATTTAACTTTATGTTAATTGTTAAAGAAAACAAATCAAAGAAGAAGCTAGAACTAAAGAGTAAAAAGTGAGGATGAAGAAGTTTCAGTTCTAAGCAGATGAAAAAGTAAATTTGGATGAATATTTTTTCGTAAGGAAAAAAGTTTTGATTTCGTATTTTATGCCTTTTCTCCCTCCAAAACAGAAGCATAATAAATATGAAACTTCCGATATAAATATGCCTTTTCTCCCTCCAAACCATGAATAAAAGGTGGCATGCAAAGCCAATTTGCAACAAAGGAAACAGAAAAAGCTAACTGAAACTAAGAAATCACGTACTGAATGGAAATGCTTCACATCCTCCTCAAATATGTAAGCAGGAGTTAGATCAGTGCCGCCACCAAACCACCATTGCCTAGGTGCTCCAGGAGCATCTGCATAGGAAGAGTAAAAGGGTCAAGCAACATCTGTAGATTTCAATTTAAGGAAAGGAATAGTTGAATGCCACAAAGTTTTCCAATGGCCAATTTGGCAGAAGGGAAATTTTGTGAAGCTGCTCTTTGATTCCAAGAATATCAGTCATTATTTTTTGTCATGCATGAAAAGATGTGGAATGGTTACATAATAGTATGTGTTAGATCTTTTATAGTTAGAGATTTGACTTTTATCAAAAAAAAATTACAAGATCTGCAATAATGCAGTACGTCTGAAAGCATAAGGTAATAGATTTTCGATTAACAAAGGCGAATGAGATGATGAAATAAGGCAAAATTAAGCATAAAGTGGGGAATTTTTGAAATGGGCATCATCATATAATTAAGAAAGACGGAAGATGGCAGTGAAGAATGAACTGCTGGTGGGACTAATATTACCTTTCGGAGCATCAGTCTCAAAATAACGATAATTGAAATGCAAAGTTGGGGCGAAAGGATTCTTAGGATGCAAGACCTGGAAAACAAAACAGAAATTATAATTTTTTAATATGATTTGGTTATAAAATAAAACAAAAATTAAAGAAAAAAAAAGGGGAGAAAAGAGAGAGTTACAGAGCTGATGCCAGCAGCAAAAAAAGGAATGGGACCGGGCTTGTGATCGGAAGAAGCAGCCTTGGCAGCCCTATAAGCTTCGGGAGGCATCACACCGTAAACAACGGAGACATTGACCCCAGCCTTTTCCCAAACGGCGCCGTCTTGCAAGACTCTGCTAATGCCGCCCCCACCACCAGGTCTGGACCAGACGTCCTCCTTGAATTTGCCGCGTTGATCGACGGATTCGATGGCGAGGCAGACGCTGTCCTGGGCATCTCTAATCATATTCTCAAAGCGCCCTCTGATCTCTCCACCTTCAGATTCCCTAAGAAATGTGAGGGGACGTTCGGCCTCAGGAGTTTCCTTCTCAATTGAAACAGCAGAAGATCGAATCGGCATGAGATTGCGGGATTTGAGGCGTGAGGAGGAAAAGGGTGAAAGAATAAAATTGGAATTGAATTTTTTTTCTGCGAGACAACAAATATAAGAAGCAGAAGAAGAAGTTGTAGTAGTAGTAGTAGGAAAATGAGAATGAGAGGAAACGGCAATGAAGGAGGATGATGGGAGGGAGAGACTCTGCATTTTGCCTTGGAATGGATTTCAAAAGCTTTCTTCTTCCTCAATTGGATTGTCAGAAACGCAGCAAATTATGGGTATATTTATTTAGTCATTTCTATAGTGTAGTGCAGTATGGGTTTGGTTTAGTCAAAATTCTTTGTTGTTTTTTTTTTTTTCAAGCAGGTTGAAGATGATAAGGCTATCTAATCATCTTTTCCTGAATTCCATTGTGTCCCGGTTTTCCACCGCTTACTGGTGCGCCCACTGCAAATGGTTAATTCTCAAAATGCCCCCTGCTTTTGCTCCTCCAGTCCTCCTTTGCACACTTGTAAAAATAATTATTTTCGTATTATTTTTTAATAAATAAAATTTAAATTTCTTAAGATATTTATAAAGATGATATCTTTTATTAAATAAAATTTTTTAATGTACTGATATTTTTTTTACCACTACTGTACTGATTTTTTTTGACAAGAAAACTTGTTGATGTACTTATGTCTTTTTGTCTTATTGTTACAACCTGCCTAATTTTGGCAAGCCAAGTAGGCTCATAGTGGTGCACATGGGTAATATAGTGGTGCACATGGGTATTTTTATGTCTAAGACATGGAAGGAATAATGTGTGTGCATAAGTGTGCAAGGAAAAACTCTAGAAAGTGCTAGAAACTCGTAGAAAATGGCTAAGACCATATGCTGTCAAGGAGCTGTCTAGAAGCTTCCTATGTGCAAGGTGGGTTGCATTTCGAAAGTTTTTCTTATTGTGCTGCCCATACAAGAGGACTCTACATGACTCTAGAAACTTCCTATGCTCTTGTAAATTAAGTAGCTTGTTAGAGAAGCCTTGTACATAAGATATTTGTAGAAATATCTAGATCAACTAATTGTAGCCACATATTGAGGAGGTGGGAAACCTATATAAAGGTCACCCTCTTATTTGTAAGGATTGATGACAAATTTAATAAAGCTCTACGCATTTGCAAACTCAAGTGCTCTCAATTCTACTCTACACTCGTCCTAGACCAACTTTGCTCACCTAAAAACCACTATAACTCACATCAAGGCTTAAAAACCACTATAACTCACATCAAGGCTTACTTAGTACAACTTCTCTCGCAAAGTGTGACTAAGTGCCACGCGACTTGGCTAACCTCTAAGGCTAAGTTCGTGATAGGTGGTATTAGAGCAATGGTTTCATCCTAGATGCCGCTGGGTGAGTGTATCGAGCATGGCAAGCGAGGAAGGAGTTGTTATTGCTACTTCGGTGGAAGAGCAACACACTGAACAAACTCATAAGCATGAGGACCAACACTCACAGTCCAGGCGAAGCAAATCCATGGCCCCCATACGCAAGCCTATGAAGTCCCGAGTTGCTAGTCTTGAGAATGACCTAGTTACTGCAACTTTGACAAATGGTAAGCTTAACGATCAGGTTAACAACCTTATCCATGAGAACGCGGAGATCACCAGGGCTGCCAAGGCCATGATCGAAGAACTTGGCAAAGCCTTAAAGGGAGAACTACTCTCCCTAAGTCAAGAGTTCACTGATCTATGAAGGACCCTTTAAGACAAAGTGAAAGAGCTTCATAGCGATATAGATGCCATTCATCGAGGCAGTCCACCCTGGACAAACACTGCTGCCACTATTAGTTCCGCTGCCTCTCAAGGTTTAAAGGTCCCCAAGCCTACCATGCACAATGGCACACGCAATGCCACTATAGTGGAAAATTTCTTATTCGATCTTGAACAATATTTTGAGGCAATGAACGTCATAGAGGATTTCTCAAAGATTAGCAATGTTGCCATCTTCTTGCAAGATGCTGCTCAACTATGGTGGAGGAGAAAGAATGCCGAAAGGGCGAAGGGGCTTTGCATAATCAACATATGGGAATAATTCAAGGCCAAACTCCACAAGCAGTTTGTGCCTCACAATACTAGTGATGAGGTACTAAGCAAGCTGCATAGGTTGAGGCAAACATATAGCATTTTTTATTATGTTAAGGAATTCACTACCTTGATGTTGGAAGCCACCAATGTGCCTGACCATCAACTCTTCTTTGACTTCAAAGACAGGTTGAAGGAATGGGTTAAAGTGGAGCTCGATCGGCTTGGAGTCCAATCTCTTGATGAGGCGATTATTGTTATGGAAAAGCTCAAGGACTATTCCACTTAAGACAAGAGCAAGAAGTCTAGCTCTTCTAAAAGTAGGAGAGGCCAAAATAGGGACATAACAAAAGCAAGGAGAGTGGCTACCAGAAATCCTCTAGTAGCAACTCTAAGTACAAAAAAGGCTCCTTATCCAAAAATAAAGTTGCTACCTCTAAACCTCCCAAGCAGTGCTTCATTTGCGACGGGCCACATTGGGTGAGGGACTGTCCCAATCGAAAGGCAATAAATGCCATTATGGCAAAATTTAACAAAGAAAAGACCCAAGATGAACCCCAAGCTGGCATAGGTTCTTTGCAACACTTGAGTGCTCTTTTGAAGCTCCTCTCCCCTTCAGTATCTAAGGAGAAAGGCCTGCTATATGTTGATGCTTCCATTAGGGGAAAATTGTCTGCCCTATGCTATATACGGGTGCTACACACTATTTCATGGGGGTGCACGAGGCGAAATGCCTGGGCTTGAAGCTGTCCAAGGGGATTGGCATTATTAAAGTTGTCAACTAAGAGGCAAAGCCTATGCATGGCATTGTGGAAGGTGTGAAAGTGCAAGTGGGCAAATGGCAAGGTACACTAGACTTCACCATTATGCCTATGGATGATATTAAAGTTGTGTTCGGTCTAGCATTCTTCTACAAGGCTACCGCCATTCCAACCCCTTCCATGAGCTCTCTATTAATCCTCGATGCCTTTAAACTTCAAGTGATCCCCTTGAAGAGCATGATAAAATTAAAACCTGCTTTGATTTCTACCTTGCAATTCAAAAGGGGTCTCAAGAACGGAGAATGCTACGTCGCAACTATGAGGGAACTTTGATGGGGAAGATCTCGTGCAGCATACCACTTCATTGCCACCATCCATTGAGGCAATCCTTGACGAGTTTAAAGACATTATGCCTCCTGAGCTGCCTAAGAAATTGCTTTCAAAGTGAGATATGGATCACCACATTGAGCTCGAACTTGATTCTAAACCTCCTGCCATGGCACCATATCGTATAACACCCCTAAAGCTGGCAGAATTATGGAGATAGTTCCAAGATAAGCAAGATTTGGATCACCATATTGAGCTCGAACCTGGTGCCAAACCTCCTGCCATGGCACTATAACGTATGGCACCCTCGGAGTTGGCAGAATTGTAAAGATAGCTCCAAGAATTGCTAGATTCGGGCTTTATTCAGCCCTCTAAAGCCCCATACGGTGCCCCGGTCTTGTTCTAAAGGAAGAAGGATGGTTCCTTATGTATGTGCATCGACTGTCAGGCACTAAATAAAATCACTATCAAGAATAACTACCCAATACCTTTGATAGTTGACTTGTTCGACTAGCTGGGGAAGACAAAATACTTCTCAAAGCTTGACTTATGGTTTGGTTACTACCAAGTTTGCATAGCACCTGACGACGTGCCAAAGACAGCATGTGTCACACCCTATGAAGCTTTTGAATTTTTGGTAATATCCTTCGGCCTCACTAATGCTTGTACCATGTTTTGTATACTAATGAACAAGGTACTTCACCCTTTCCTTGACAAGTTCGTGGTTGTCTACTTGGATGATAGCAACAGCTTTGAGGAGCATATTTAACACCTCAAACAAGTTTTTCAAGTGCTCCGCGAACATGAATTATACGTCAAGAAGAAAAAATGTTCCTTTGCTAAGCAAGAGGTAGAGATTCTTGGGCATAGAATCAAAGAGGGCAAATTGATGATGGATCCAACTAATGTGCAAGCTATCTAAGATTGGCTACCTCCCTCAAAAGTGTCCGAGCTGTAATCATTTCTTGGCCTAGTAAATTTTTATAGGTGTTTCATTCAAGGCTATTCAGCCATCACACCTCCACTTATAGACATGCTTAAGAAAAATAAGGCCTGGTGTTGGAGTAAATAATGCTAAACGACCTTTGACGCATTAAAATAAGCTGTGTCTGAAGAGCCCGCCATGACCCTGCCTGACTATAGGAAGCCGTTTGAGATGCATACAGATGCCTCTGACTTTGCTATAGGGGGCATTCTAATGCAAGACCAGCACCCCATTGCTTATGAAAGTCCCAAGCTCAATGACAAAGAGCGGCGGTACAAGATGCAAGAAAAGGAAATGACCGCCATTATCCATTGCTTGCATACTTGGAGGAATTACTTGTTTGGTAGTAAGTTTAAATTTTGACAAATAATATGGCTACGAGCTATTTTCAGACTTAAAAGAAATTGAGTCCCAAGCAAGCTTGCTGGCAAGACTTCTTGGCCGAATTTGACTACAAGCTTGAGTACAAACTGGACAAAGCTAATGTCATCACCGATGCTCTAAGTCAAAAGGCTGAATTGGCTGCCTTTACTACTAGCACCCCTCAAAACACCTTCTTTGACTGAATTAAGGAGGGCATGCAGTAAAATCACTTGGCCAATAATCTAATCAAGCTCGCTGCCGAGGGGAAAGCTTGACGTTTTTGGGAGAAGGATGGCCTTCTACATATTATTGGCAATCGTGTCTATGTGCCAAAGTGGGGAAGCCTGCGGAGAGAAATTCTAAAGGATTGCCATGACTCCTTGTAGGCTGGACATCCCATTATGGCTCTCACACTTGCGCTAGTCCAGTAAAGCTATTATTGGCCATAACTCAAGGATAATGTAGAAGCCAATGTCCAGACTTATCTTGTGTGCCAATAAGACAAGGTTGAGCAATAACAACCCACTGGCCTTCTCGAGCCTATGCCCATTGCCAAAAAACTTTGGGAGAGTGTCTCGATGGACTTTCATTATGGCCTTGTTAAAATATAAAGGGTTCAGTAACATAATGGTGGTTGTGGGCAGATTTAGCAAATATGCTACCTTCATCCCCGCACCAGTTGATTGCAAGGTTGATGAAGCAGCACGCTTATTCTTTAAGAATGTGGTGAAGCTGTGGGGGGATACCAAGGACTATTATTAGCGATTGAGATCCACGCTTTACTAGTAAATTCTGGCGTGAGTTGTTCAAGTTGCTTAGCATCGAATTGAACTTTTCAACAAGCTTCCATCCTCAAAGCGACGACCACACTGAATGGATCAATGCCTTATTAGAGTTATACTTGAGGCATTATGTGAGTGCACATCAACGAGATTAGGCAAAATTGCCTGATGTGGCCTAATTCTCGTATAACCTCCAACGAAGCGAGTTTACTGGAAGGAGTCCCTTTGAAATTTTCATGGGACAATAGCCCTTAACTCCAAATATCATTGCTACTGGATATGGAGGAGTCAATCCTTCGATATATTAATTTGCAAGGGAATGGCATGAGGAGGCGGACATTACAAGGGCATGCCTTGACAAGGCTGCTAAACGTATAAAGAAATGGGCTGATGTCAAAAGGCGCCTAAGGGAGTATAACATTAGCGATTTGGTGATGGTGAAGCTTTTGCCAAATAAGTTCAAGTCCCTTCACCAAGTGCACAAAGGCTTGGTAAGGAGATATGAAGGTCCTTTTCCAATTGTGAAGCACGTCAGTGCTGCTGCCTACCAGCTCCAACTTCCCTCAAAACTGGAGATCCATAATGTCTTCTATGTGAGTATGCTCAAGCCATACCACAAAGATAAAGAAGACCCCAGCTGTGGAGAATCTAAAAGAGCTCCAACTATTGTTATCACTGAATTCAACAAGGAAATCGAGTGCATCCTTGCAGATCGAGTGATAAGAAAAAAAGGAGTTCCCAACTACATCGAGTACTTGGTAAAGTGGAAAAATCTGCCCGACTTTGAGGTTTCTTGGGAACGTGAGGATTTGCAATGGAAATTCCCCGAGCACATCCAAAACTATAAGGCTCAAGGGGCGACGAGGACATCGTGAGATTGAGTAGGGGAAGGTGTTACAGCCCGCCTAATTTTGGCAAGCCAAGCAGGCCCATGGTGGTGCACATGGGCAATTTGGCGCCTAAGACATGGGAGAAACAATGTGTGTGCATAAGTGTTCAAGGAAAGATTCTAGAAGGTGCTAGAAACTTGTAGAAAATGGCCAAGGCTGTGTGCTGCCAAGCCTTGCCAAGGAACTGTTTAGAAGCTTCCCATGTGGGAGCAAGGTGGGTTGCCTTCTAGAAGTTTCCCTTGTTGTGTTGCCTATACAAGAGGACTCTACATGACTCTAGAAACTTCCCATGCTCTTATAAATTAAGTAGCTTGTTAGGGAAGCCTTGTACATAAGATATTTGTAGAAATGTCTAGACCAATTAATTATAGCCACACATTGAGGAGGTAGGAAACCTATATAAAGGCCACCCCTCTCATTTGTAAGGATTGATGACAAATTTAATAAAGCTCTATACATTTGCAAACTCAAGTGCTCTCAATTCTACTTTACACTCATCCTAGACTCTTGCTGCCTACTTTGCTCACCTAAAAACCACTCTAACTCACATCAAGGCTTACTTAGTTCAACTTTTCTCACAAGTGTGACTAAATGCCGCGCAACTTGGTTAATCTCTAAGGCTAAGTTTGCGACATTGTGTTATATATGTTTTATTATTCATTAATGGCAGATTTTTATCTACACTCGGTGTATATACACCTAGTTGTAGGATTTAAAATACAAGACACATATTTTATTTTTATCAATTAAGTTTTTTGGTTATTCACTGGGTTTTTTCTTTTTGTTGTCCTCTCACATTTTTGGTGGATTTTGCTAGACTTAAGATGGGAGTTGGTGATAGAGCTTCTGAAGAATGATTGGCGCGGCCTACATGATCGTCAAGACAATTTTGCGGTCACCAATTTACAATTATTGAAGGTTTTTAACCGAGATGGCTTCACCTACATAGATTGCTTCATATGCTTGTTTCGACTTAACCAGAGTACAAGTACGAGATCGCAAATTCATTCCTTATATGGATTTTTTAAATTTACTTTGTCAATTTTTTAACATTTCAGTGGCTCTCCCACCTTATTTTATGGTGATTGTTCTTGGTGTTCTTTTATTACCTTGTTCCATCTTAATATCTCTTATGTTATTAGTAGATACGGGCCTTGTTCCTTCTTATTATATTTGTTGTGATGGCTTTGTATCTTTGTTTTGGCTAATAAATGTACTCTTTTGATAAAAAAAAAAAAAAAAAACTTTCTCATCCCTGAAACCATTAAAAAAAGTGATATCAAATGCGATGGACTAACTACCGAGAACTTAAAGTGTCTGTCTCTACTCTCTACATCTCCATCTCCATAGATAATTAATGATTAAAAGTAAGGAAAATAAAAAAGGCCAGAATAATTAATATATATAAATATTATACTTGTCTGTTGTTTTAATCAAATACATTTTTTCTTTTTTAGTTTAGTTGATATAATTTACAATTTCAAACGCGAGGGGAGGAGGTAACAAGAGAGAGAGAGAGAAAGAAAGAAGAGCGGCTCAACTCAAGGCAAGAGCATTCAGCTACAGCAACGAATGTGACAGCAGTCCTCCAAATTCATTTCATAATTAATATTATATATCGTTACATCAGTTGAATTTCTTTTTATGAATTTGCAGCAGCTGTGCCTAAACAATAAACAATTAACGCAAAGTGTTTCCCATATCATATTTGAATTGGAATTTGAATAAAAAATAATAATGAAAAGAAGAACACCAAGGCAAGGCAAGAATATCTAATAATGCTTTGACTTTTTTGAGTTTGAATTGGACATTATACAGGAGGAAGGACCAAAGCCCAACTTTCCCCCTCCGAGATCATACTCCCAAAAATGATTTTGCTGCATTATGTTACCCAATATAGAGTTGCCTGGAAATTCCGCCCTTAAAATTCCAAGGCATTTGATCCCTTCTGCCACATCAATGATATAGCTTTTTACCGGGGGCTTAAAGATGGCCCCATCTGCAAAATGAATTAGAAGTCTCGGCACTGCGGATTTGTTGAATCCTTTGTCCTCAAAACAGAACTCGTTCATGTCTGGCAACTCAAGAGGCACAATCTTCTTATATTTAGTAAAGATGGGCTTCAAAGCATCCACCACTTTGTCATATGCTTCTCCTGCTAGCATTGTCAAGGAGGTACCTGAATCAATGATCATTCCACCAGCACCACTAACGTTCCATATGTCCGGTGATATGTTTAGCATGCTACCCCCGACTGAAATGCCAGAGACATTGACAGGATAATATGCATTTATGTAACCAAGAAGTAATTCCGTGTACTGGATTTTGGGCACCTTCATCTTCATTTCTGGAAGGTCTCCGAAACTGAGGAAGTTCTTATGGTTGCTTGAACTCAAGTGATCCACCAAGCAATATGAGAACTTGTTGCCGAATATTTCGGCCAACCTTAAACCTAATGAATGCTTTCTGTACCCCAAACCCATCACTCCATCCGGAAAACCATTAGTCTCATTGAATGATTCGGTGCACCCAATTAGAACATCAAACAATCTTACCTTCACGTGACTGTGAAGTCCAACTGTGATGGTCTCGTTAGCAAAGACACCAATGGCCCTCGGACCATTAAAATATCTGCGCAACGCTGATTAATTAATGTTTTGCGCGTACATTAGGAAAAATCGTAAATTAATAATCAGGCATCAACTAACTAAACTTCAGGACATGCATATTTACTGTACCTGTAATCAAAGAGGCATGGTGCATCTGGAGTAGGACATTCAATCAAAGAGAAATAATCTTGAAGTTCAATCTTGCACTCATCAGAAGAGCATGGAATAGTCCGAAAAGAAGAAGAATCCTTAGCACGAAACACCCTTCCAGGGTGAGGATTGGGCTTGGGACAATTTTTGCACCAGTATTCGCAGTTCATCCAGGTGAGATCGCTGCCTGTATCGGTTACCAAAATAAATTTCTGGGGCCGAGGTGTCCCAATGCGAATGGACACAAAGTACTGTCCCTGTCCAGAATCTGCCCCTGAACGGATAGGTATCTGCGCTGTCTGGCTTACCTCAAAAGCCTTCCTCCTTGTGCCGTGGCGGAGGGTTGAAATCATTTGGCGCCTTGTAATGTCGCTGTGGAGCAGCTGGCTCATGCCAACTAGCTTGCTTTTTGGCGGTCCAAGAAATTTGCTCTGTGACTTTAGCTTTGGGGAGTGCCTGTGGTACATCTCAAACCAAGCCCATGTATTATCACTGTCATTGTTTGAATCATTGTCAAACTCAAAAGCTGCATCAACCTGGGAAAACAACACGGCCAAATTACAGCAGGAGATCAGCAATATCAGGAGGTTGGGGCCAGCCATTTTGATGGCTAAACAACACAGCTAAATGCCAATGCCCAATGATACGATATGATGATGAAAACAACTTTTTTTTTTTTAGGAAAAAATAAAAAAAAAAAAGAAGAAAAATGAAGGAAAAATACTACTTATATCAATCAATCAATAAATCAATCAGTCAAGTGATTAATGATACGATGTGAAGGCAACAGTGAATGCTAGTTGAAGCTGCAATTACGGGGATTCTCACGTTTTAGAATACGCACCTCTCTTTCTTGGCTGGCTAATTTTCTTTGCATACTATTATTGTCAAGGAAAATGGCTATGAATTAATTCGATGTTTTTACAAGGTCAGCGCAAATCTCTGCTACTTGGTAGCTGCTTCTGCTCGTTTTAGGGAACTGGTTAAAACTAATAATTCTTACTTTCTTAAATAGCATTTGTTTTAACGGTTGAATATTTTAAACATTATAAATAAGCATATAAATTATAATGAATGAGATATTTTATCACTTATTGGAAATAAATCATTAAAAATAATTCAGCTCATATAATTATGCAATGGAATGAATAAATTGTAATTTTAATTATGGAATAAATTGTAATTTTTTTTATTTATTCACTCTTTAGCGATATTTAATTATGTATAATAATACATTTTTATTTTAACAGTTGTTTCCAACATGAGGGACTAAAAATATTACACTCAAATGTTTGAATCTATTTTTAGCAATTTACCATTCTATGAGTTTAGAAGGCAAATAAAGTAATATATATTTGCATAGACTCTTGTTATATATTTATAAAAATACATTATGAATTTATTAAATTAATTGTTTAGTAACTATAAATATTCGTATATTTTCCACTTGTATGGTCACAATTAAATAAAAATTAATTTACCCACTTTCAGTTTTATTTATATGAAAGAGAGCTCAAAACAAACTGTCAAAAGGGTTTACCTCTAAACATATATTGGGAGATCAAATAATTATTCCAAAATTTGAATTGAGGTCATTCATGTTATGCAGACACTCTTAACCAGCCTCAATGAAAAATAATTTAACAGTAAATTAACAAAATATTTCTTACGGATAGTTTTCCCCTCAATTTTCGCCTCCACCATCCTTCGTGTATCAATTACCACCATCATTTCTCAAAAATTACCATAAAATCATTCCCTTTCACCATCTCTTTTATTCATCTTCATAATTAGTTAAGAAATTATTGTTTTTAATTAATTACACTAAAAAACAGCCAGATTTAAAATGAATTGAACAAAACTATATAATATTTGCATTAAGTAAAAAAAATGTTAAAGCATAATTAAAATATGAAGAGCATTTTAAACCATATGATTATGAGGGTAAGCAATTAAACCGCCACTTCAAAAATTGAGTTGCATTGCTCATGTCTTCCATTTCAATGTATGCAGCTGAAAGAAACGGAACAAGAGCAAGTCTAAGCAATTTAAATTGGAGAAAAGAAAAATGGGGGAGTCGATGATAAAGGTGCGTCAACACACTCTAACCATCCCCACACGTGGATGACATATTAGAGATGGAGGTTCAACCCTCACTTTTCCCTCTACCAGTAATATGTAAGTTATTAAAAAAAATGATAAAAGTGCTGTTTTAATTAAAAATAATGACAAAAAATAATTGAATACAACAATAAATTAAATCAAAAGTTAAAATTATATATATATATATATATTTTAATATGATGTTTACAGTAAAATGGAGTCACATTTGTATAAAATTGATCTAAATTCAAAAAAAACAACATTGAATTCAAACCAGAATCCATGGGCAGAAAGACGTGTAGCAACTCCTTAGAAATTTTTTTTCTTTTATTTTTTATTAATTAGTGGGTTAATCAAAATATTTTAATAATTATGTTAATCTACATAAAATTTTGATTTTCTATTTAATTTTAAAATTTTGAAAATACGGAAACCCAACCGTCCAAACCGGCCCAGGTGCAAAATTGACACTTTGTCTTATCAGCTCCTCAATGAGGAGTCAGTGATCTAATTCCAAATAACCGGAATCCTCATCAAAATTGCAGAATTGTCACGTTGTCTCGTCAGCTCAGCAATTGGCAGTGACTGATCTAATCCAGGGAACCGCAATCACCCACCCATAT
Source organism: Mallotus repandus (assembly GCA_949671775.1). Lineage (NCBI taxonomy): Eukaryota > Viridiplantae > Streptophyta > Magnoliopsida > Malpighiales > Euphorbiaceae > Mallotus > Mallotus repandus. The sequence continues at coordinate 20,402 of CATIWM010177535.1, forward strand.
TTTCCCCTCTTAATTTCCTTCCTCCCTCATTTTCCCCCTTTCCAAACGTAGGGTAGGAGTCTCTTTGTTAATTTGATTAGAATGACGAGGAAAGCAATGGAAGGAGAAGGAGGTGTAGTGTTGAGAGTGCAGAGAATAGCAGAAGAGGGCGCAGCAGAGATCCCTTCCCAGTATATACAGCCCCCCGAGAATAGACCCATCGTCATCATCGACAAGGTGAAAGATGGTGATAATAAGAATTCAATTCCTGAGATCGATCTGTTAGAGCCCATAGATTCCGTGATAGAGGCCATAGGGGAGGCATGCAGGGAATGGGGTGCGTTCCACGTCACAAACCATGGGTTATCCATAGAATTAATGGACCAGATAAGGAGTGCGGGATTATCCTTCTTCAAAGATTTCTCCTTCCAAGAGAAGCTCAAGTACTCGTGTGATCCCAATTCAGCTGCTTCCCAAGGTTACGGAAGCAAAATGCTGGTTAAAAATGAAGAAGAAAGAGAAAAAGGCCGAATTTTAGACTGGAGGGACTACTTCGATCACCACACACTCCCTCTTTCTCGTTGTGATCCATCTTGCTGGCCTCACTTCCCTCCCTATTACAGGTGGGCATTTGCTCTTTTCCCCCCTTCTTCCCCTCAAGCATCATTATTTAGCATAAATATTACTACCGGATACAATTTGGCAGGGAAGTTGTAATGAAGTACAGTGATGAGATGAAGGTGCTTGCTCAGAAGCTGTTGGGGCTCATCTCACAGAGTCTTGGCTTATCACCATCTTGCATTGAGGATGCCATTGGCGATTTCTATCAGAATATTACCATAAGCTATTACCCTCCATGCCGTCAGCCTGAACTTACTCTTGGTCTCCAGTCCCATTCCGATATGGGTGCCATCACTCTTTTGATACAAGACGACGTTCCCGGTCTTCAGATCTTTAAAGACTCTCAGTGGTTCACTGTGAAACCTTTATCTCATGCTATTCTTGTCATTTTATCTGATCAAACCGAGGTATGTCCTTATCTTCTGCATTGTTTTCAGTTTTATTCATTTTCTGTGATTAACATAATTATATGATTGTTGCTTCTGGGGTTATTTTTGGGAGAAGGAAGTGTTCCAATGGTGGAGTTGTTTGATCAGAAATTGTTCAAGTGTTTGAATGAGGAATTGTCACTTGAAATGTGGAAAGCTTGCTCTTAATTATATGAAGAATATTCTTTAATCTCTCAATTTTCTGTGGTTCCTCCTTTCCTAATTCTAGCTGTCTCTGTTGGTGGTTTAGTATAAAGATGCTACCACATGGGAGGTTGATTATTTTAGTTTTAATAGGATTGTAGCACGATGCTTGGTGCGTTACTTTCTAAACTAATGTGTTTCTTTCTGAGCTTGTGATAGCAAGATGCAAGGATATATCTTTATGAACTATTGTATGCAATCTTCATTGGTTATTTTGGACTGCATTGGGTTTTTTTTTTTTTTTTTTATTCTAAGGAATATTATAAACTTCTAACATAAGGTTTGAGGTGGATGGAGCAGGAATATGACATTAGATGAGAGTATCTAAGTATGAAGATTTTGAGGTTATATCTATTATGAACATGCTGATAGGGGGCCACAAAGGAATCTGCTGGCCTTGTTGGTAGAAGGGTTCTTGCACACATACTCTTCCTAAGGTGGATCTATGAGGGAAAGTTTTACTGTTATTTAAATATGACCTTCCAACCAACTATTGTTGGTTGCCATTAGATCAAAGGAATTGCGGGACTGGTTTTTCGGCAACAGTGTGTCAGGCCAAGAATAATTGTGGGCTAGATTGGCATATGTTGGTTGTATAGGGAGGAAATCCAAAATGTTTTAGTTTTTACAAGTCTCATTTTTTGGGGATATTATGTGGAGTTTAATGAGACGGCATAATGTAACAATTAGAAATCCTCCTGGTCCGTACGACTATGGTTCTGTGGAAAGTTTTTGTGAATGCTTTTTGATGTTGTGGATTGTGGATTCCCTCTTATGCACCCAAGTGATCTTCCTTTGTACTCAGGCATCACTCTCTTGATGCTTCAGGACCATAGTTATTAAAGGCGCGCCTTAGAGCCTGTAAGGCGAGGCTCTTCACTAAGGCGCGTGTCTTAGGGCCTAGGCGCACACCTTGGGCGAGGCGTTGGCGCGCCTCAGTGAAATTGCTGTTATAATATGTATTTTTGAGCAGGGCTGGGCTTGGATCTAACTTATTTTATTAGCCTTGTTAGTTAAAATGGGTGGGTCTAACTTATTTTATTGGCTTTGTTATTTAAAAAAGCCTTGTTTAGTTAACAATTAGGGCTTTTAGAAGGGAAGAAAAGAAAAATTTGGGACTGCAGCTTGAAGATTCATCCGGAAAAAAAAAAAAAACTGAAGAACCCTTCTCTTTTCTTTTTATCTCTTTCTCCTGACTTTCAAACTTTCTTTTCTATTCTCATCTAAACATCTCCTACTCTTTTTTCTTTTAGTTATACAACTCTTTTCTTTTTTTTTTTAGTTGGACATCAGTATTTTTTTCTTTTTTTAATGTAAATTAAGTTAATTTCCTACTCTTTTTTTAGTTATGCAACTTTTTTTGTTTTTTCTATTTTCACATTTTAAATTTTAGAATGTAGTAATCTATTTTTTTTTTTTGAACTATAGTAATCAGTTTTTTTTTTGAACTATAGTAATCTGTTTCAAATTTAACATCTTAAATTTTAGAATGTAAATTAAATTAATTCATGAAGAATTGGACATTTAAATTAAATGTAGTAATTTGTTTTAATATTAATGTAGTAATGTAAATTAAATTAAATTAAATTAATGTAATAATTTGTTTTAACATCTTAAATTTTCATATTTCTCAAACTTTTTTTTTTCTCTTTAGTGTTTATTATGGATTAGAAAATATGCTAAGTATATGTTTGTCATTTGTGGATGTATTTTATTTTAGATTTATAAAATATTAATGTCTAGAACATGATTTTATAAATGTTTTATTTTATGAGTTTTATTAGCCTTATTATATGTTTTTTTTTTTTGCGCCTCACTTCGAAAATGCGTGCACCTGCGCCTTGCGTCTAGGCTCCAGGACCTCTTTGCGCCTTGATACGCCTTGCGCCTCTAATAACAATGTTCAGGACACACCCCATATCATATATTTTTCCTGTTTTAATCATAACTTATGCTGTCCCTTTCCATGTTATAGAAAATTTCTGTGCGGGATGCCACTTGATAGTTTGTGATAGCATTTGGAGTCACAAGCCTTCTGATGAGTACAAAATCAAAATAATTATGAAATAAATGCATTCAGCATTATGCACGATTCTACATGGGTAGCTATTGAACAATGTTGTCGCTTGTCATCACCCTTACACTATGCATGAATTGAGGGGAATATGAAGGGAAGGAAAGGAAATAGGAGAGGAATTAGATCTTAAGTTGTTTGACTACTAAAACTTAATAGAGGGGAAAGAGAATTAAAAGGGAATTATTCCTCCTCATTCCCCTTGTATAAGGTGAAATTAATTACACCCTAAAGTGGGGTGTAAAATATTTCAACTCTAAAACACATTGTAATTTAAAAGTCTTATTTCCTTTTTTATTTCAACTCCAAAATACATTGTAATTTAAAGTCTTATTTTCTTTTTAAACATTTTCCCTTCTTTTCCCTTTATTGATTAATTTTAAGTTACCAAACAAAATAAAATTATAGTTTTTATTCCCTTCCCTTCCCTGCCCCTACCTTCCCTTTCCTTTAAAAAACCTTCCCTTTCCTTCCTTCTATAATTGCCATGCATAGTGTTAGTATTTGCGGTTTTTTATTTGAGAAACTATATTGTTTTGTTTGAGGAGCTATTGAACTGTATTGTTTACCGATCCTTGTTGCTTGTAGATTATAACAAATGGGAAGTATAAGAGTGCTCAACATCGAGCTGTAACTAATTCGAGCAGGGCACGACTGTCAGTTGCAACATTTCACGACCCATCCAAGACAGTGAATATATCCCCAGCATCTGAGCTTGTCAGCGAGTCATCTCCTCCTAGGTATCGTGAGGTTAATTATGGAGAGTATGTGTCATCCTGGTATACGGAGGGTCCAGAAGGAAAAAGGAACCTTGATGCACTTCTTGTTGATAATTAGGTCATTGATCTTGTAATTTATCCAATATTTCATCGAATGTGGTATACACTTTCATGCATCTGCTTTGCAATACAAACTTAATTTTTTTGGTTCTTTATCATATCCATTTTTCTGCTAATCTCAAAGGACTTGCAGCAATATAAATTTGAAATGTAATTATGTAGCCAAATTTGTGAAATTAAAAGCAAATTTTATATATATGAAGCAAAGAAAAAAAAAGTAGTTTCCATTTTTTGTTAAATGCTCTCATGGAACAATTATTTGCAAATGTGAACTGGCTTTGAATAACATAACTATATTAATGCTCTCTCATGATCCGTTGACCAGAATAGGTCGCACGCAACATTACCATATGATGGAGAAAAGATAAAAATTGAAGGCATGCTCTCTCATGATCCGTTGATCAGAATAGTTCGCACGCACATTACCATATGATGGAGAAAAGATAAAAATTAAAGGCCAGCTAGAGAGACCCTTTATAAGGATCATAGAGACGCTGGTAGAAGAAAATATGATCAAAGATTGCATGCAGGGATATTATTTTTCTTTCAAATTTCCCTTCAATAGTTTTTACAGATAAAAAAAGTGAAATTGCAGGGCACCTGCAGTCTTGAATAACACACGCAAACCGTTAGATGATAGAAGCATGATCTTGTACATAAATAGATAAGCTTTGAAAAAAAATATTTTAATAAACTGATGAAAAAAATTAACATCAGATTAATTATGGTGTCTATCTGTTGACAATCAAATTGAGAAGTTGAATAAATAAATAAAATTTCTTTTGTGTGAAAAAATTACTGAGTATTTGTAAACTAGTCTCACATTTATTAAAATTTATTTTTTAAAATTAGTGACTTTTTTAGTTTCATTTGAAATTTATTTTTTATTTTATTTTTTGTGGTTCATTTATTTATTTTAACTTTGTTTATTTTCTATTTCATTTTTTTGTGGTTTATTTATTTATTTCGATTCCTTTATACTTTTATTTATTTATTCTCTCGAATTCACTCTCTAGAAAGAGAAAAATTAATGCGGCCGGCCATGACCTGTTTGAAAAGTTGTCTCTTGATGGATATGAGATTGAACAACAACTCCAAGGACACGGAGGAGAACAAGTATCTGGGGGGATTGATTTTGGAGTTATATTATTCTGACTTTTCATCTCAGCCCTCCAATCGATCGACGCCGTTCTTTTAGCTTCCCGAATAGCACAAAGAAAACTTCTTTCCTTCTTTCTTTCTTTCTTTCTTTCTTTGTGGTGACCCTTACATGGCACTGCATCACAGGTAATCTGTATTTTCTTCCTCATGTTTGTTTTTCTTCTTAAATAAATAATATGTATATATATTGCTTGTTTAGCTGGTGGTGTCAGGCTGTGTCTAAATTACACTTTCTCTCTCTTTCTCTCTTCTATTAATATTATTATGAGCTGAGCCAATTCAAAATTCCACAAGGAGGGGAGCTTCTAAATTAAATTGAATTGAATTTTTTTTTTCATCTCCATTCTGTTAACAGTTAATATTATTATGAACTAAGCAAATTCAAATTCCAGGTGGAGGGAGTTGCTAAATCGAATTGAATTGAATTTTTGATAAGTTCGTGTAATAAAATATAAATATCAAAAGCAGTACAGTGTGTTGTCTGAATGCCGTAACCCGAACAAATGAGCAGTTGTGGGCGCCCTTCCAATTCCAAAACTTCACAGCCCAGAGGCAGAGGTAAAACCCAAGGTTGGACAGCCTTTGACCTCAAGCAGCGACAGAAGCAACTTCAACCTCAACTTGCTATCGACAATGATCCTTTCCCCCCCCTTCCAATCACCCCCGCTCACAGTGTTGCTCCTGCAGGTGCGAGTGCAAGGTCTTTGTCTTCTCAACCTTTTCCACCCATACCGCACAATTCTCCAGTCATTGAGATTCCTCCAGGAACCAACCCTGACTTTGCCTTTCATAAACTCCAACAACTTCACCCCACGGCCGACCCAAGTTTGATTCAGGACATCATCAACTCTGCCAATAATGATATTGATAAGGCTGCCATTTCGTTAAACGAGATTCTCTCTGCTCCCACCTCCATTCATTTTCCTAATAACTTCCACGCCCCTGTTATTCAATATCAACCAGATAATGGGACTTCTTTGTTAGAGAACACCTCAGACCTTGCTGCGGATATTGCTGATCTTAGCTCTACCCTTGCGGATGCTCTTAAAAATGATCGCAAACAATTGGAGGATGAGCATGCTGCTTGTCGACAGGGTCCTTCTAAGCCTCAGCGTCAGGCTCAGTCTACCACTGCTGAAATGATGAAGCTAATTCTGGGCCACTTGAAATCTATTCCTGTTGAGCCCGAGTGGGAAGAAGAGCATGATGTTTACTTGAGCCTTCGCAGAAATGCCCTAAAGATGATGAGGTTTGTGAATATATTTGTCTGTACATGTGTTTCATGTTCTTGCTTGCTGATCTGTAACAGAAACAGAGGTAGACATCTGCAGTGTTATTTCCCAATCAGACAGGCAGTGTGCCATAAAATTATTGCTGAGTTTTCAGTTGCATGGGCTATTTTTAGTTCAGGCGACATAGATTCATGAGGACAGCTAAAATTCTTTTTAGATGCTAATTTCTGTTCAGTCTTACCTTCTATAGATTTATATTTATTTTTATGTTATAGGGGAGATATATTGGCAGGTGATCTTACACAATGTTATAGAGTTATTCCACTTAGACATGGAGGATGTAGGTTAGTTTCATTGTTCTCATCTGCAGGAAACATTTCATGCAATAATCACAGGCATAATCTCTTTCAGCATTCAAATGTTCACATGAGCATATCAATATTGCTTTAGTTCTGAAATACTCTGGTTGGCAGTAGCTTCTTTAATTGCGATAAATTTTTTAAAACTACTTTTTGGTTATTACCTATTACTTGGTGCTTTAAATGAAAGGTCAAAGGCACAACAAATTGTACATCAAAACAGTGCCATAGGAGTGTATTTACTTACCCCCACAAGTGAGACATGAGACAAAAAATGATTAGTGTGGTTCAAAAGCTTTAGAGATACAGTGACAATTTAATTTATAAGCTGCACGCCAACCTGTGAAACACAATTTTTTTTCCTTCTGTTAACTGTTTCCTAATCTCTATTTTCTTTCAGGCTTCATGTTTATGCTTATAATGTGTTCCATTTATTTTTGTTCTTTCATTTTAGTGACTCATGACCAAATATTAATGTGTTAATGATTGTCATTCTGTATATCCACCAGGTTGGCATCTCGACATTCGAGGGCAGCCACTAATGCATATATGAGAGGGGACCATGCGTCTGCCCAAAAGGAGTCACTGAAGGCTCAAAAGGAATGGTTGGATGCTGAAAGACTTAATGCTGAGGCAGCCAGGGAAATTTTAAGCATAAGAAATAATGAAAATAATCCATGGCAATTAGACCTACATGGTCTTCATGTAGCAGAGGCTGTTCAAGCCTTGCACGAACATCTGAAAAAATTTGAGATCCTACTTGCAGAAAACCTGCCAATATCTCTGGGTAAAGTCAAGACAAGGAGTGGGATTGTACGTTCATCAGTTGAGCCCTTCAGTGGCATGGATGTGGAGAACTTGGATATACAACATATAGGATTTAGGCAGAGACCAGCATCATTACTAGTCATAACAGGTGTGTTGCTTTTTGTCTATGATAGTTGATGTGTATGCATTCGACATTTATGCACACAATTCCTGGGGCAAACAACAAGCAGTATTATTATTTTTGATGAAAGGCACAAAGACCATAAGTTGATGCTCTAGACCTCTAGAAAAGTGATTCACTTTGTGTCATTTGTTTACTGCTTATTCTCACAGATGTGGTTTTAAATTTCATTATTTACATGTCATGGTTGCTACATTTCGCTTGTTTACTTGTACTATCTTTATTATAGTGACTGAACATTTTACTTATAAATCAAATCTTCATCAAATTACACAGCACAAATTATCCCGTTTGAGCTAAGAGGAGAAATAGATTACCATGATGAATTTTCTTATATAAATTTATTGTGATATCCGTATGTTTCAATTATGTGGTTTTCCAGCATTCTAGAAATTGTTGATGAGTGTGAGACTGCAGCATTTATTTCCTTTTTTTTTTTTTCCCCTGTAGGTGTAGGCAATCACAGTCGGGGTAAAGCTACCCTCCCAACAGCAGTGAAAAGTTTTCTCAGTGAAAATAGGTAAAATAATTTCATCTCCTGCCTTTGTTCATATCTTTGGTGCATAAAGCAATTGATTACCTGATATATGCAGTGCCATGATTTTTAATCTTTCTTTTGGGATCAAAAGGAGAAATGGCATTCTTGTGTATTTCACTAATCAGTAACAATATCTAACAGATATCACTTTGAGGAGGCAAGGCCAGGTGTAATTAGGGTCTTTCCAAAATTCCGTCACAGGAAATGGTCCCTTGACTAAAATTTGCTGTTGGAACAGTATCTCATCCTTGCAGCTTGAGTTAGGGGTAATTAATTTAAATTCCTTTGTGAGTTCCTCTTGGCAATGTAAGCTCAACCATTGAGTTCATTTATCTGTACTATCAAATAATGTATTTTGTTTGTGGCTGGGAAAAATACTCATAATGCAATGATACATATTCTACGTTTTTTTAGCCTTGTGCCATTTCATAGATGAATCTAATTTTCTGAAGTCTACTGCTTCATGTTCCAACTCCACTTAGTCACTGTTTGAAGGTGATAAAAAAGGCCGCTATATCCCGTGCAGGCTATTTTGAATGTGAGCGAATTGTTCTAATCTACAGGAGTTCGGTTTTCTACGACGCAGCCATAAGGCTCCAGTTGGTGTCAGAAACTTGAGAGCATGTGTTTTGTAGGATTCCTGTTTTTATGCTTTAATTTTATTTAGTTAACTTCCATTGATCACAGGCTTAAGCAATTGTAAGATATGCAAAACCGATGCCAAGATGGAATTGAAAAAATAACAACGATAATTTTTAAATCTCACACCATGTTGTTTGAGGTCATCATTTCCAGATTTTGCTAGCTGTCTATATTTTCTGCCATCTGAACCAAGACATTAAACCACTTTTGTGGCATTAATACTATTCACCACCATGTAGATTGCGCCAACGTAGATTAAAAATCATTTGAAAGTGAGTGTAGTAGAAAAAAGAATATCAAAGGCAACAGAAAGATGCTTCTAGATCAAGAAGACACATTACTAAATCTGATAATCATTTAAGGTATGCCCAAATAAAGAATGAAAAATAATAATGGAAAACACAAGAGGGATTATCATACTTGGTAGAGCAAGAACAAGAATAAGGATCATCTCCAGCTTTTAGAAGAAACAGTCGAATCAGATGACAGTGCCATGGAAATGCGCACAGAATTCTAACTGCCGAACATTGCGGATTTCCCTTGGCAGTGTCACACTTTTGTTGGTATCCTCTAAGAGATGAATTACGTTGTTTGTGTGACATTAGTTGTTCTTTCTTGACACTTCTCCTTGTTTATCCATTTCAGCGAAATAAGGTTTTTAAGAAAACCTAATGTGATTCTCATGGTAAGAACCGCATAGATATTTAACTTCAAAATGCCTTGACAATCCCCTCATTGTATCAAGCTACAAGTTCAGTATAGATCTCAACCATTTGTCTCATCTACACGAATTCGAAATATAAAGTACAAATTTCGAGTACAGAAACAAATTCATGAAAAAATTGAAGTGAGAACAAACTTTTGAAAGAGCGCAAATTGAAAGTGAGTGTGGCAAGTACTTGTTTGTATCCATTCAGATTTAATTTCGGACGCTGAGATATACCTTAGTAAACTCGTGATATTTTTATCACTAAGTTTCAGAGGCCTTAAGTTTCTTTTTTTTTTTTTTTTTGTGAAAATTTTTTTAGTTTTTCCGCACTTTGTAGTTGATGAAAAATGGTATGTAGTTTAGCGAAATTCTTCGATATGTAGCCAGATTAAATTTATATGAAGCCCTAATGATCTTTGAGCTCATTAGATAGCTAATGCAACGCTCAATTGAGCTCGAACCAAGATTTTTACAATATGAGATCTATGACCTCTATCATAGCACCATCAAAGGTACTAGTTTAACAACACCTGTTAACCAAAAGGCTATTTATTCATATGATCCAGACTAAATTTTGGGCATTTGCAAGATACTAATAAAAAGCTGACTTAGCAACCTTATAGGCGGCATAAGTCACTATGTGCATAAAACATTAGACAGTGAGATCCTTAGTAACTTTACAAATATATTACTCATGACCATATTTAATTTGCACACTATGGATGCATAATAACTGTATTTAGCTGCATAGTTCAATAAAAACATCCTATCAACAGAATGTATCACATGAAGTGTTCAGCAGGAGCCGACTGGTATGTGCGCCTCCTCAACTCGGACTGTGGAGTAGGCTGCTGCAAAAATATTCTTGTTGGATCATTAGGATCAACATATCTGCAAAATGAGCAATCACCATTTAGTCAATAAAGTCATTTGCACAAATGCATATAACAATATCATTCACCAGCCAAGTTAAAAGGCTTATTAACTCAATGATGTACGAACAACAATTTAACTTACGCATGTCTCATCATTTCATCTACTGGAGTTTGGGCAGCTTCTAGAGGATTAATGCGAGACCCTGTTTCGAAAGTAGATTGTTGATTGTGTTGCCTCACTGAAGAGATCAAGTTGAAGAAAAGAGGAATGAAGGTTCCACAACCTCCTTCCTTGAATAAAATCTTGAATGAATGAGTGGAGTATAGAGCCCTGCTCTCATTTTCTGGGACTACCTGAAAACACATGCCAAGAGAGTCAGAGTTTACCAAGAAAAAAAGGTAGCCAAGAACTGAAAGCCCAATATTGTCCAACTTACTGGTTCAACAAGAGCAGAAATATTGTTACAAAAGAAAATTGGTTGATTGAATTTTTCTCCATGGATATAAAGCTGCAAAACAAAGCAATTCAGCAGAATAAGCAATGTAAATTACACGGACCGGTAGATGGCCAACTGAATGAACAGATAGTGCTAATCCAGGCCATACTTGAATATCATTACATGATCCAGAATGCTGTAAATATCTTTAAATTCACCTCTTATTGCAAAAAGTAGATTCCATATTTGTTCTTAAACTTTCAGCTCTATTTTCTAATCCGATTTCCATGAAAAATGTTAAAATGTTAATTTACTACATGAGGTAAAAAAAAAAAAACTGAAATAAGTAGACACCTTCCACTTCTATATACTTGATTAAAAAAACTAAAATAAAAAAATAAGTCGAGCAAAGGCTAGCAATTGGGCAATTATAACCCATTAAGCCAGCAACCTCCCAACTTATTGACATTAGCAAGTGCATAATCCATAATATCTTCAGCTCAAGAAGCCTTAAGTTAGGAGGAAAAGAAACATAAATTCAAAGAAACAAGGACTGAAAAATACTGACGAAAAAAGAATGAAAAAAGAAATGAAACACAGATCAGATAACAACAACGGCATGATTAGCTATCCACTTACCAAGGGCATATCAAAAGCACTGAAGTCACCAACTGGTTTATTTGCAACAAAAACCATGCGTATATTTGACAAAAAGAGCGTTCCCTTAGCTTTAACATGGCCTCCTTGACTTCTGCAATTTATGAAACGAGTTAGTTTATTATGCAACCAATCTTCCTACTCCATTTTGAATTTCTAAATCAAAATTTTCCTTTTGTTTTACCCTGACCAAAGCTGGTGATATTTCAAGAGCTGCTGCTTACCAATGATACCATGAGGAAAGGTATTTACAAGCTGACAAATATAATACTACAACCTACTCCTGATTGGTAGGAGCGAGGTCGACAAGCAATTAGGTTTGGAGTAAAATTACTGGTGCAAACACAAAGAGCATCAATAAAAATCTTATTAGCATCGCAGAAACAAAGGGATACATAAAAATCTGAATTCCTTTTTAATAAATCTCCAATAACATGTTGTAAAAGAAGAAAATCAAAAGCAATGGTTGAAGACAATCTGATTTGGAAACCTCAAATCAAAGTCTGAACTGTTTCAAGGCAGACATAGACTCAATCAATATAAGCAAATAAAGAACCAAAACCGACCTAATTGTCAAAATATCAGAGTCTCAATAGGCCAGGTCCGGGCAAATCCACGATGTGCGCTTAATGGGGGGCAAGGGTCAATTTTTTAAGTGGGCTCAAGCTACAAGGAATAGCTATAAATTCTTATTTAATTGCAGTTTCCAATGGAATTCCTATTAATCAAACAGCAAAGTCACACCATAAAGAAACTATAAATGGAGAAAAGGAACTGACCCTGGGATCTTATCAATCTCGAACTCAACGCCATCTCTTGCTAAAACAAACATCTCGTTCACAAATGGAACGGGCATCTTATTTTCGAACAGTTGAGGATTCAAAGCCATCTCGTCTGATTTCTCTCTCTCTCTCTCTTAATCAGTTCAAATTATTTATATACATCGCACCGACTCCTCCACCGGTCGACTCTGGAATGAGACTAGAGAATTGAGAATTCTTCCGTCTTCTTATGGGCTTAAGACAAACTTTTTCTGCAACCAAAATTCATTTGAACAAAACCTTGTTTCGTCTAGCCCAATTACCATTTGCCAATGGCCCATCATTCACATAACACTCATACTCATCACTGCATTAGGATCTATATACGTCATCTGCTCAATTCGAGTGCAAATTTATTATATATATTTGTTTTCATTTATTCATAGAATCTACGACAATATACATATATATATATATATATATATATATATATATATATATATATATAATTTTGAGCTCCAAATTCATTAAATTCAAATTTTGACAAGTTTCTCTTTTTATAATTCAATATTCACTCCTAAAAATTTATGTGTTAAATTATTAAAATTCATAATATTATCTATAACAAACATAAAAATCTTATTTATAACACGCATGTTCTATTTTATATACAACACTCTAATTCTATTACATGTATAATAGAACTCTTTATTTAGATTAAAAAAATCTCTTTTGATCTAACTAAAACATTTATTCTTTCAACTATTTTTTATTTCCTTTTATATTATTAATACAATTATTATTAGTATAAATATTAAAAATATAAATATTTTTAATAAAAGTAATAAAAAAAATTATTGCAATAATTTTTAAGTTCAAATTTTATAATTGATTAAATTGTAGTTTGAATTTATTAAAATTATTTAATTAATTATTTAAAAATATATGTTATTTATATTTTTCATAAAGCGTAAATTCACGATTAGTTACCTTTTAATTTATAGACTTTTCATTTATTTTCAGTAAACTAATTTATTAGTTACCCTTGAGGGCTGAGGGTTGAGTATTTATGGGGTTGAGGGTTTGGGGCTCATGGTTTAGGGGTTAGGGTTGAGGTTTTAGGGTTTAGAGTTTGGGATTTTAGGGTTTAGAGTTAGGGATTGAGGGTTAAAGGTTTTGGGATTTTAGGGTTAGAACCTTTAGAAGCCGCATTGCGCAATGTAACATCTTTTTCTAAATCCAAACGCTCCATATAAAATAGGGTTGTATGGTTCGCAAATATTTAGAGAAAATAGAAATTCTGATCATCAATTCAACAAAATTATCTCAAAACATCTAGAAATGACAAACAAATACTGTCTAGGAAAAAACCCTACCTGAAAAGTTCAAAAACACAAAAAAAAAAACCCAAAAAACAAACATAAATGTTCAAACTAAAATTTGAAGCCCTAAACGATGGATTTTGGGCCTGAAGTTATGCCTATAACGCGACAACTTCAGGCCCAAAATCCATCGTTTAGGCCTTCAAATTTTAGTTTGAAATTTTATGTTTATTTTGGGGTTTATTTTTTGTCTTTTTGCACTTTTCAGCTAGGGATTTTTCCTGGACAGTATTTATTTATAATTTTTAGATGTTTTGAGATAGTTTTGTTGAATTGATAATCATAACTTTATTTTTCCCTAAATATTCGCAAACCAAACAGCCCTGGATTATATGGAGCATTTGGATTTGGGAAAAGATATTACATTGTGTAATACGAATTCTAAAGGTTCTAACTTTCAAGCCTGATTGAACTATGGGGCCCATAATATGTCAAAACAAAGCTAACTCAGAGGCTTACAATGTATGTGATAGCTAATCCTATACTGCGATAGCTTCAGGCCCAAAATCTATCGTTTAAGGTTTCAAATTTTAGTTTGAACTTTTATATTTATTTTTCAATTTATTTTTGTCTTTTTGCACTTTTCAGTTAGGGTTTTTTTCTAGACAATATTTTTTTGTCATTTTCAGATGTTTTGAGATAGTTTTGTTGAATTAATAATCAAAGTTTCTATTTTTCCCAAATATTCGCAGACCAGACATCCCTGGATTATATGGAGCATTTGGATTTGGGAAAAGATGTTACATTAGGCAATGTGGCTTTTAAAGGTTCTAATTTTTTGGCCCAATTGAACTGCAGGGCTCATAATATGTTAATACGTAGCCGACTCAAAGGTCTATGACAAGATTTACTGCTATACTTGTAACGCAACAGCTTCAGACCCAAAATCCGTCGTTTAGGATATCAAATTTTAGTTTGAACTTTTAGGTTTATTTTTGGGATTTTTTGGGTGTTTTGGCACTTTTCAGCTAGGATTTTTTCCTAGACAGTATTTATTTGTCATTTTCAGATGTTTTGAGATAGTTTTGTTGAATTGATAATCAAAATTTCTATTTTTCCCTAATATTCATGAACCAGACAGCCATGTATTATATGAAGCGTTTAGATTTAGGAAAAAATGTTACATTGCGCAATGCAGCTTGTAACGGTTCTAACTTTAAGGCCCAATTGAATTGCGGGCCCTATAATATGTCAAAACGAAGCTAACTTAGAGGCCTATGATAGGTGTTACAGCTACGCCTATAAAGTAACAAATTCGAGCCAAAACCATCATTTTGTGCTTCAAATTTTAGTTTGAAATTTTATGTTAATTTTTGGGGTTTTTTTTTTGTCTTTTTGGACATTTTAGCTAGGGTTTTTTCCTAGACAATATTTGCTTATCATTTTCAGATGTTTTGAGACAGTTTTGTTGAATTGATAGTCAAAATTTCTATTTTCATCAAATATTCGCGGACCAGATAGCCCTGGATTATATAGAGCATTTAGATTTGGGAAAAGATGTTACATTGCGCAATACAACTTCTAAAGGTTCGAACTTCCAGGCCTGATTGAACTACGAGGCCCATAATACCTACAACAAGTATTATACCTACGATTGTTATGCGACAGCTTGAGGCCCAAAATCCATTGCTTAGGTCTTCAAATTTTAGTTTGAACTTTTATATTTATTTTTAGGGTTTATTTTTGGTCTTTTTGCACTTTTCAGCTAGGATTTTTCCTAGACAGTATTTGTTTGTCATTTTCAGATGTTTTGAGATAGTTTTGTTGAATTGATAATATGAATTTATATTTTCCCCAAATATTCATGGACTAGGCAACCCTGAATTATATGGAGTGTTTGGATTTGGGAAAAGATGTTACATTATATAATGAGGCTTTTAAAGGTTCTAAGTTTCAAGCCTGATTGAATTGTGAGGCCCACAATAAGTCAAAACGAAGCTGACTCAGAGGCCAATGACAAGGCTTAAAGCTATGCTTATAATGCTAAGCTTCAGGCCCAAAATCCATCGTTTAGTGCTTCACATTTTAGTTTGAAATTTTATGTTTATTTTTGGGGCTTTTTTTGGGTCTTTTTGCACTTTTCAACTAGGGTTTTTTCCTAGATATTGTTTATCATTTTCAGATATTTAGAGATAATTTTGTTGAATTGATAATAATAATTTCATTTTTTCCTAAATATTCGCGGACCAGACAACCATGGATTATATGGAGCGTTTGGATTTGGGAAAAGATATTACATTGTGCAATGCGGCTTCTAAAGGTTCTAACTTTCAGGCCTGATTGAACTGTGGGGCCCATAATGTGTCAAAAGAAAGTTGACTCAGAGGCCTATAATCGATGTTATAGCTACCCCTATAATGCGATAGTTTCAGGCCCAAAATCCATCATTTAGTGCTTCAAATTTTAGTTTGAAACTTTATGTTTATTTTGAGGGTTTTTTTTGTCTTTTTGCACTTCTCTGTTAGGGTTTTTTCCTAGACAACATTTGTTTATCATTTTTAGATATTTTGAGATAGTTTTGTTGAATTGATAATCATAATTTCATTTTTCCTTAAATATTCGCGGACCAGACATCCCTGGATTATATGAAGCATTTGGATTTGGGAAAAGATGTTACATTGCACAATGCGGCTTCTAAAGGATTTAACTTTTAGGCTTGATTAAACTATGGGGCCCATAATATGTCAAAAGGAAGCTGACTCTAAGGCCTATAAACAATGTTATAGCCACCCCTATAATGCGACAACTTCAGGTCCAAAATCCATCATTTTGGGCTTCAAATTTTAGTTTGAACTTTTATGTTTATTTTGGGGTTTTTTTTTGGTCTTTTTGCACTTTTCAGTTAGGATTTTTTCTTAGACAATATTTGTTTATCATTTTCAAATATTTTGAGATAGTTTTATTGAATTGATAATCAGAATTTATATTTTTCCTAAATATTCACGGACTAGATAATCATGGATTATTTGGAGCGTTTGGATTTGGGAAAAGATGTTAGATTGCACAATGCGGCTGCTAAAAGTTTTAACTTTCAGGCCCGATTAAACTATGTGGCTTATAATATGTCAAAACAAACCTTACTTAAAGGCCTACGACTGGTGTAAAGTTGCGCCTGTTACGTGACAAATCGAGGCCCAAAATTCATCGTTTAGGGCTTCAAATTTTAGTTTGAACTTTTATGTTTATTTTTGGGGTTTTTTGGTCTTTTTGCATTTTTCAGCTAGGATTTTTTTCTAGACAGTATTTGTTTGTCATTTGCAGATGTTTTAAGATAGTTTTGTTTCATTGATAATATGAATTTCTATTTTCCCTAAATATTTACAGACCAAACAGCCCTGGATTATATGGAGCGTTTGAATTTAGGAAAAGATGTTATATTACGCAATTCAGCTTCTAAAGGTTTTAACTTTCAGACCCAATTGAATTGTGGGGCCTAAAATATGTCAAAATGAAGCTAACTTAGAGGCCTACGCTACAACTTTAGGCCCAAAATCCATTGTTTAGTGCTTCAAATTTTAGTTTGAAATTTTATGTTTATTTTTGGGATGTTTTTGGTCTTTTTGCACTTTTCAGGTGGGATTTTTTCCTAGACAATATTTGTTTATCATTTTCAGATGTTTTGAGATAGTTTTATGTAATTGATAATAATAATTTCATTTTTTCCTAATATTTATGGACCAGTCAGCCCTGGATTATATGAAGCGTTTGGATTTGGGAAAAGATGTTACATTGTGCAATGGGGCTCCTAAAGGTTCTAACTTTTAGGCCCGATTGAACTGCTGGGCCTAAAATGAAGCAAACTTAGAGGCCTACAATGGGTGATACAGCTATGCCTGTAATGTGACAGATTTAGGCCCAAAATCTATCATTTTCGGGCTTCAAATTTTTGTTTGAACTTTCATGTTTATTTTTTTGGGTTTTATTTAGTATTTTTGCACTTTTTAGCTAGGGTTTTTTCCTAGCTGACTCAGAGGCCTGCGACAAAAGTTATCACTATGCCAGTAACGTGATAGCTTCAGGCCCAAAATCCATCTTATAGGGCTTCAAATTTTAGTTTGAACTTTTATGTTTATCATTGGGTTTTTTTTTTTATCTTTTTGAACTTTTCAGCTAGGGTTTTTTCTCTTTAGTATTTGTTTTTCATTTTCAGATGTTTTGGGATAGTTTTGTTGAATTAATAATATGAATTTCTATTTTTCCCAAATATTTGTGGACCAGACAGCCCTAGATTATATGGAGTGTTTGGATTTGGGAAAAAATGTGACATTGCGTAATGCGGGTTATAAAGGTTCTAACTTTCAGGCCTGATTAAACTGTGAGGCCTATAATATGTCAAAATGAAGCTGATGCAGGGGTCCACGTGACACCTTCAGGCCCAAAATCCATTGTCTGGGGCATCAAATTTTAGTTTGAAATTTTATGTTTATTTTTTGGATTTTTTGGTCTTTTTGCACTTTTCAGCTAGGATTTTTTCCTAGACAACATTTTTTTTGTCATTTTTAGATGTTCGCGAACCAAACATCCCTGAATTATATGGAGCATTTGGATTTTGGGAAAAGATGTTACATTGCATAATGCGGCTTCTCAGGGTTCTAACTTTAAGGCCTAATTGAACTGTGAGGCCAATAATATATCAAAATAAAGCTGACTCAGAGGTCTATAACTAGTGTTCTAGCTACACCTGTAATACGACAACTGAAGGCCTAAAATCCATCGTTTAGGGCTTCAAATTTTAGTTTGAACTTTTATATTTATTTTTAGGGTTTTTTAGTCTTTTTGCACTTTTCAGCTAGGGTTTTTTCCTAGTTTTTCGTAATTCTATTTTAGTAGAGCATATGATGTCGAAGGCCTAAGGTAGAGCACTCAATGGGCTAGGGTGGCCGCATTTTGCCTTACCAACCTTAGGGAAACTCCGAATACAGGCCTAGATAATTTGTACAGACAAACTTTTGAGGTGCTAAGATCCAAAGTCTAGAGTGAAATAGCCCAGATCATATGCTAGGGTCCGTAAGCAATCACTTAGTGGAAAAGGAAGTGATCAAGCGATGACAACTAGGAAGTAGGCTTGGAAGCAGCCATCCTTTGAAGAAAGCGTAATAGCTCATTGGTTTAGCTTCATGGCACCAAAAATGTATCAGGGCTCAAGTGATTCATCGAAGCGATGAGACCTTAAATGCTACTTTTTTAAGTGTTAGTAGTTGGACATTCTATCAATCGGGGAAGGTTTTTGGTGACAAGACCTGGAGATATCAGAAGTGAGAATGCTGACATAAGTAACGAGAAAATCCTATGAAAAACACGATCGCCTGCCAGTGGAAGGCTTTCTGCGTTCAGTCAATCTACGCAGAGTGAATTGATCCCTAAGGAACCCCCGAAAGGGCTGCCGTCTGATGGGTACACGAAAGTGACAGAGTTGCTTAGACTACAGAACCATGCCTGTTTGTTAGAGCAAATTGGATGATTGGACCAAGGACTGCCCCCTCTTCCCCTCACTCTCCTTTCCCTAATATGAACCTTGAGTCATCAAAGCCTTTCAGACTCGGCCTGGCCCAGTCGCAAGTTTCAAAATCCAAATGCTCTATATATTCTAGGGCTGTCTGGTCCGTGAATATTTAGGGAAAATATAAATTTTTATTATTAACTCAATAAAACAATCTCAAAACATCTAAAATGACAAAAAAATAATGTCTAGGAAAAAACCTAGCTGAAAATTGCAGAAAGATAAAAAAAAAACCCCCAAAATAAGCATAAAAGCTAAAACTAAAATTTGAAGCTCTAAATGATGGATTTTGGGCCTGAAGCTCTTGTGTTACGGCTATAGCGATAACACCCCTTGTAGGCCTCTGAGTCAGCTTTTTTTTGATATATTATGGTCCTCGCAGTTCAATCGGACCTCAAAGTTAGACCCTTCCGAACCCACATTGCGTAATCGTTTTAAAATCCAAATGCTCTATATATTCCAAGGCTGTCTGGTTCAGGAATATTTCAGGAAAATAGAAATTTTTATTATTAACTCAACAAAAATGTCTCAAGAAATCAAAAAATGACAAACAAACACTGTCTAGGAAAAAACCCTAACTGAAAATTATAAAAAAACCACAAAAAACCCCCTGAAGCTATAAATAAACATAAAAGCTAAAATTAAAATTTGGAGCCCTAAATGATGGATTTTGGGCCTGAAGCTTTTTTGTCACAGCTGTAGCATTTACGACCCTCGTAAGCCTCCGAGTCAGCTCCATTTTGATAGATTATGGGCCCTGCAGTTCAATCGGATATGAAAGTTAAACCTTCCGAACCCGCATTGCGCAATCGTTTCAAAATCCAAACGCTTTATATATTCCAGGGCTGTCTTGGCCGTGAATATTTGGAGAAAATATAATTTTTTATTATGAACTCAACAAAACTATCTCAAAAAAATAAAAAATGACAAACAAACGCTGTCTAGGAAAAAACCCTAGTTGAAAATTGCAAGAAAACAAAAAAAAACTGCCAAAATAAATATAAAATCTCAAACTGAAATTTAAAGCCCTAAACGATGAATTTTTGGCCTGTAGCTGTTTGTGTTATGGCTGTAGCGGTAACACCCTCCGTAGGCCTCTGAGTTAGCTTTATTTTGATAAATTATGGGCCCCAAAGTTCAGTTAGACCCTTCTAAACCCGCATTGCCCAATAGTTTTAAAATCCAAACTCTTTATATATTCCAGGGCTGTCTAATTCGTGAATATGTGGGGAAAATAGAAATTTTTATTATTAACTCAACAAAACTCTTTCAAAACATCTAGAAATGACAAACAAACACTGTCTAGGAAAAAACTCTAGCTGAAAATTGTAGAAAAACAAAAAAAAAACCCCCAAAATAAACATAAAAGCTCAAACTGAAATTTGAAGCCCTAAACGTTGGATTTTGGGCCTGAAGCTGTTGTGCTACTATTGTACCGGTGACACCGCTCGTAGGCCTCTGAGTCAGCTTCATTTTTATATATTACAGGCTATGCAGTTCAGTTGGACCTGAATGTTAGACCCTTCAGAACCCGCATTGCGCAATCGTTTAAAAATCCAAATGCTCTATATATTCCAGGGCTGTCTGGTCCATGAATATTTGGGAAAAATATAAATTTTTATTATTAACTCAACAAAACTATCTCAAAACATCTAAAAATGACAAACAAACACTTTTTAGGAAAAAAACCCTAGCTTAAAATGCAGAAAGACAAAAAAAACCCCCAAAATAAACATAAAAGCTAAAACTGAAATTTGAAGCCCTAAACGATGGATTTTGGGCCTGAAGCTATTGTGTTACAGCTATAGTGGTAACACCCCTCGTAGACCTCTGAGTCAGCTTCATTTT
>CATIWM010177559.1:0-11497 GCA_949671775.1 Mallotus repandus
TGTTTTCATTATTTTTAAATATAATAGAATTTATTTTGAGACTATTATATTACTACTGGAGTATGGATAATAGTTTAGAAAATTTTAAAAAATAGAATTTCTAATGGTTTAGGAAAAATAATTGAGTGATTTGAGATTAAAGATACGGATTATATAAAAAATTTTAGAATTTGAGTAATATTAGAATATGTGTAATAGTGTTTTAGTTAAAAAATAATACTAAGAAACTATAATAAATATTTTATTTTTAATAAAAATCAGGATTTTTTAAGAATTTGACGCATTAGATTTTAGGATGAATACTCAAATATAAAAATAGATATTTGTCAAATTTTTGGCTTAATGACTTTAAGGCTCATCATTTAATATATATATATATATATGGTACAAGTAAAAAAGACAAATAATTCATAGTATTTTTGAAAATATTTTGGTCAAACGTGGTGCTGGATGTAATTTTCCCAAAATAACATGTAAGTTGCTCGTACACTCTAGGCACAATTGTGCCTTGTGCCAACAACACGACCATGCGCATCCCTTTTTTTTGTTTTCCATCATTTTTTTTTCAATGCAACCTCCTTTAATGACATGGCCATGTTGAGGTTGTGTTGTTAACCATGTTATTCACTGTCTTAATTTTGAAATTTTGCTCTCATAGCAACATGGTCATGTTGAGGTCATGTCGCAGGCCATGCTTGCTACTACTTGGAAAAAAAATTTCTTGTGAGCACGGCCTTGAACACGGGTGTGCAACAAGATGTGCTTATCATGAAAATTTAGCTTATTTTTTTTCAAACACCAAAAACCTACAAAAATAAATTCAAACACAAAAAAAATCAATATTAATATTAGAACTAAAAGAAACTAAAAAGTAAGCTAATAAAAATAAATAAACTATAAATTTAAATAAAATAAATTTGGGTTGCCTCCCAAAAGCGCTAAATTAAGGTCATTAGCTTGATCGCTTGAATATATAGTATCACGGGTGTAGCCGAACATGAGAAAGTGATATTGGTAGCATCTTCCTTTCCTTTCCTTTGCTAGGCTCCCTTATGCCCAAGTAATAAAGCGCAGAGTCCACATGCCTAATCTTTAGTTATAGAATTACTTGAAGAATGTAAGGCTTTTCATGCGGATTCTCAAACAATCCAACACTTTTCAGGGATTCCTCATATATGACCGTAATAGGTCGTGGAACATATGCATTGTTACTTATAAATGTCTCATTTTCATCCAATGTAGCTTTAAGAATTATTATAATTTTCTCATCCAACTCATCTTTAACTTGAGTTGAGTGACTTTGTATCTTTTCATCCTTGATGTTTATAGACTGATTCATACACTTGGAAACTTCTTTGATTTCCTTAATGATCATCTCTTCTTTCTCATCGTCTTTATTGCAAACTCTGATCGCCACTTCAGACCCCCTTTTCAATGTTATTGCCTCCATATGCTCCCTTAGGTTCTCAAGTTAACTTGGGAGTTTATCCATTTGGTGAAAGTTAAAAGAACTAGTTTGTGAGGCAGTTTAGTCTTCTAGCATCTTACTATAGGTTTCTAATTGATCTATCATTGAATTGATTTGCTTGAATGTCTCCTCATTTTACTTATTTATCTTAGCTTGTGCTTGAGTGAATTGCTTCAGCTTGGTTTCGAAGGATCGTTGTTCTATCTTCTTTGTTACTTGAATGAAATTTTCCAACACTGCCTCAAGATTCAACATAGGCTCTTGATCTCCGAGACGGTTCTAACGAGGTAATGGAGGTGAATATGAATAATATAGGCAATGTTCTCCATTTTGGTTCTCTCCACACAAATTACAAACCTGAAAATAAGATGAAAAGTAACTAAATTGCATATGTTCTACATTATACACAAGATTAAATGCATTATATCTCAAAAATTGATAAGAAAATTCATCATTATCCATGACAAATTATTTACCAATATTGCAAATAAAAAAAATCTCAAAAGAAATTTAAACAAATAAAAATAAATAAAGTGTTACTCTAACGAAAAATGAAAAATGTGTTAATATTAGTAACACAAATCGTCGGCAACGACACCAAAAATTTGTTAGCACAACTTCGTAAGTGTACAGATTGCGACAAGTAATAAAGTGATAAGTAGAGTATCATTCCTATGAGGAAATGGTACTAAGTACTAACTGTCAATTAATTTTTTCTAGCTAGCAAAAATCAAATGGGGATGAACTAGAGTTTGAGTTTGTTTCATTAGTTAGGATATGAATTGCAAAATTAAATTCAACTATTTCATTGATTACATTCAAGGGTAAACTACTCTAAATTATCTAAAGTCTCTTTCGATATCATTAAAGAATGCCAAAAGTAATTGCCACCTATTTTCATGATCAAGTCAATTAATTAAGGCTCATTAAGTTCCCTAGCAATTTATTGATCTTCGAAGTATAAGTCTCCTTTTGTGATCGAGGTTCGCAAGTCTTATGAGTTATAAGCTAGTAAATTACTCAACTTTCATTGATGGCAATTTACCTATAAACATACAATCAATCAGACCCTTAATTGAATACAAGACATTAAGCACAACTCATAAAATTGGCTAAAAATCAAATCATTAATAAAATAAAAATAAAAATTCCAACAAGTGTAACTAGCTACTCCAAAACCAAAACCTAAATAATTTAGTTATTCATAACATTTTGTTTTAAAACTGCAAGAATTCCAAACATAATACAATTTATAAAAAAAAAAAGGAAAGATACAAATCGTTGAAAGCACACTTCAATCTTTAAATCCTTGTTGAGTTCTTCAATCCCACGCTTGGCCTTCTTGATGGCGGTGTTCAACCCCCTAAAACCTAGAGCTAAAATTCTATATTTATCGAGAGAATAATGTAAAATTCATCCAAAGACCAAAATAATATTTTTTCTCTTTCAAATCCTTCCCCAATGAGGACAATATCTTCAAAGTTCAACTCCTTAATTATTGGCTTGAATCCTAGACACTCTAGGAATGCAAAATCTCCTAAAAAAGATAACAAAATGACATAAAATTAGCTAAGAAACTAGAAAGGAAATAAAATTAAACTAATTGACTAGAATCCAAATTTAATACTAATTATAAACTAAAAATTAAATAAACCTAATTAAATTCTAATAAATTCTATAAAAATTAAATAGAAAACTAATGTAAGAATTAAATTAACAGTTAACCACTCAAATGACCTCCGATCAACATAAAATTTTAATCGTAGCTACTTCTCGATGTCCTTTACTCACTAGTGGTGTTTATTTAAATAGAAAAGGCACAGAAAATTGCAAATTAGCTTTGAAAACTCTGTCTATGTTGTGGTCGTCAAAATGCTTTATTCATCGGCATTTAGCTAAAACCTTCATCAGCTGCTTGTTCCTTATCACCTCAGGAGTTCCTAAACGCCAACCTCGCATTTGATCTCCTCCGTTTGAATTTTCTGCAATTTTTTTTTCTTAAATTTCCTTTAAATTTATGATCTCTTGATTTTGTGCTTATTTTGGTGTGCCATATTTGTGTTCAACAAATTTTTGTGAGCACGTTGGTATATTTTGTTTTGTCAGATGATGCATTTCCAATGGGAAATTCAATGGGTCCCACCCGAATTCTGATAAGAAAACAATGCCAACCCAAAAATTTATGAATATATTTTTAATAAATAGTATAACTTGTGATGATCAATTTCTATAACTAAAGTTAAGTCTAATTCCTTATAGACTGTGAGATATAATTTCTGGAATGGTTGCGACAGAAATTATTTCATTTCTATTTAAATCAATTTGACTTGTCTGAAATAATCCTAAAACCTCAAAATTAATTATCTATAGTATTTGCAAGTTTATTTCAATAATTTCTTAACTTTTATAAATTTCTAGAATTTTTAAGGAATTATTCAGAATTTATTTGGAGATATTTATTTAAATAAATTTTTAGTTATTGAAGGAGTTCAGGAGTAGGAGGTGCAGAGCTTAGGCAACTGAGGATGTATTGGCCAGCATACTCCACCTACGAGTTAATATTATAAAATGTCGATTGAATTTAAGCATAAATTAGAATTTTTATGTAATAAAATATGCAATGATAAAAGTTGGATATTTTATTGCTTTATTGTTATTAGCTTTGCAAGAGTATTTTAGTTATGTTTTGTTTTTTATTTTATTTTATATGATGAAAAGGTTTGGAGAAAATGGTAGAATGTGCTACTTGGTAGGTGTGACTAGGACATGCACATGGGTCTAAATCTTGGGTCTGATGTGTACTAGTTATTGGCTCAGTTAAACTTGTTCTCTAGGACAATGATATTTTAAGATTAAGCTTGGTGGAATTTGTTCTCTTGGGCCGAAATTAAGACATAATTTAGTTGAGCTTGTTCTCTTATGACATCAATAATGGATTAAGTGACTTGACTGTAGCTGTAACTCAGTTGAGCTTGACCTCTTGGTACAATAATTATTTGGAATAAGAGAGCCGAAAGTCTAGTAGAATTGGGTTTAGGGTTCCACCATGATTTTTACTAAAGGATTTATTTTATTATAAAATATTATTTTCGTACAAACCACTTTATAATAAAGAGATTTATAAATTTTGAAAAGCATTTTTGTAAAAATAATTTTAGCAGATAAATGGTTTTAAATATTTATTCATTTAATGAATATAATGGTTTTAAGTATGTATTTTAAAAACCAACATGCATTTAATAATATTGATTCACTCAGTAAGGTTTGATTTGCCTCAAACTTATGTTTTAAGGATGTCACAGTCAATCTGATATTAGTTGTCTTCTGTGTCGAGTTTCTTCCTCTCCGACTATCTTATGTAGGTTTATTTGATATATGTATTATGTACTTAAATTCTAGATACCGCAGTAGTTAGATCGTTGTAAAACTTACATTTGAAGTTTAATATTTTTAAATAGTGTTGTGATGAATATATGTAAATATTTGGTGTTGATTATTGTGTTATGGTGGCAATAATGATTGAAAATAAATATATTGGGAATGTTATTTCCTTTCTACAGGTTTTGGTTTTGTTCTAGTATAGAGGAAACTTTGTCATATTTTTTTAGAATTTTAAATTGGTTAATTTTATTATGAAAAAATTTCTAAGGCTTACTATGGGTTTTGAAATCTTCACGCTTTCCCATTCCTTAATACCGGTCACAAGCCCTTAGGGTTCTAAATATGACAAAGTTAGTATTATAGCAATGGTTCATTTATTGTTCTTTTGGTCATTAGTGTCTGCCTTTTCTTGAAACTATTGTTGCTTTTAGAATTCCACTCATAAGTTAGCATCTTTGTTATGTTTTGAATCTTGTTGATTTCTGTGTCTTTTCATAATAAGCCAAACACAAACAGCTCCTGCTACATAAGTAGTGAATTTTGATGAGCAGTGCTTTCAAGATGAGCTCTAGCCTCTGCCCCGTGAGGTAGAATAAGAGGTAGGCCTAAGGCAACGACAAGCATAATTAAAAGCTCTAGAGATGGATCTCATAGCCTTTGCAATTGGAATGGCAGGAATAGCTGCACTTAACAAAGCCAACATATGCTTTAACAAAAAAAATCAAAGGATGACATATATTGATGCTCTTCTTCTGTACTCTAGAGTTGAACGAAACTGATGATGCTTCTGACTTTATTAATACCATTGAGTCAAGGACTAGGATAGGGTATACAGACTATGAAAGGATTCTTATTGTTAAGTTATCAATCAAAGCAGCAGCTTAAGATTAGTTTATACAGTCCATACAACCCTATATGGACACTATGAACTGGATAGAGTTTAAGGGTCAATTCTTGAGATTTTTCTATCCACCTGCTATGAGAGATGCATACAAATTGAAGTTATTGTATATTAGTAGGGGAGATAGATCTATTAAAGACTATACAAGGGAGTTTTTCAGATTGTCATATCATATTGAGGATGTGATAAGAGATGAGCATAGAGCCGTAGACCCGTATATGACTGGGTTAGGACTGGTATATGTAGGGATTCATATAGAGGGTCACACCTTTATGAGTTTGATAGATGAGACTAGACAGCTGAAGAGGTGATACATAAGGCATGGTACAATCCCAGACCTATACATGAGTAGAGACGACAGGATATTTAATGTTCTAGGAATTTCGTAGCTAATGTTTCAGATGGGCAATGTTGGTGTTCAGAGCAGTAGTACTTCTCAGTAGAGTTATAGAGGTCACCTTGAGCATAAGGGTTAAAGTCATAGCCAGTGGAGTAGTAGGCCTATTAGATTTGGGCCTAGGGCCATTAGTAGCAGCAGTGGTTAGAGTTCTGGGCATCACAGTACAGGCTCAAGGGCCAATGCATATTCTAATTATGGTCGAGTACATCATAACCCTTGTCATCTTGTATCAGGACCATGTTTTAAATATAGATAGGTTAGGCACTTTGCTCGATCATGTCCAAATTTTGGTTATCAATAAACATACCTACAGAGTTCATCTACTATAGTTGTTCAGTCAGTACAATAGACTCCTTCCTAATTTTATGCACTGGCATATCCTTAGTAGAGTGGCACTCAATTTATAGAACATGTAAATTTAGAGGGAGATCTAGTGGCCGAGGATTTATACATCCATTTATAACACAATAAGGAGGCTAAGGACATGCTCAAGTTTTTACACTCACCCCTCAGGATGCTTAGGCATCCAATGCAGTTGTTGTAGGTAATCTTCTAGTATGTTATCTTAATGCTAGAGTTTTTCGTGATCCTAGTCAATCACATTCTTTTATATTTCCTGTCTTTGCTTTAAGAATGGAATGGCATCCATTCAAGCTATTAGTTCCATTATCTATGGCAACTCCCCTCAATGACAAGTTGGAAACATATATAGTTTTTCCATCTTATCCGATGCTAGTAGAAGGCAAAGAGTTGTTTGTGGATTTACTTTTATTGGATGTAATAGATTTTGATGTAATTTTGGGAATGGATTGGTTAGCTTGACCTTATGCTACATTGAATTATCAAGAGAAAGAGGTGCTTTTCATAATTTTGAATGATGTGGAATTTTGATTTAAGGATGAAAAGAGTTCAACGCCTCAGAATCTCATTTCTGCAATTACAGCTAGAAAGATGCTTAAACGGGGGTGTCAAGGCTATTTAGTTGTGCTATAAAGGCAGAGAAGGGAGCAATTGAGAATGTGCCGGCTGTATATGAGCTTCCATATGTTTTTTCTGAAGAATTACCATATTTACCACTAGAAAGAGAGATAAAATTTTGTATCAATTTTGTACCCTGTACAGATCCTATCTATATGCTACCTTATAGGATGACGTCTACAGAATTGAAGGAGCTTCGAGGACAGTTGTAAGAATTACTTGATAAGGGTTTCATTAGACCTAGTATGTCTCCTTGGGGCGTACCAATGTTATTTGTAAAGAAGAAAAATGGTATTATTCGACTTTTATCGACTATAAATAATTGAATAAAGTCACCATTAAGAATAATTATTCTCTCTAGAGGATTGCTGACTTGTTTGATTAGCTTTAAAGGGCTCAGTGTTTCTCTAAGATTAACTTGAGGTTAGGGTATCATTAGTTGAGAATCAAAAGTGGAGATATACCTAAGATTGCTTTTCAGATAAGGTATGGCCACTATGATTTTTTGGTGATGTCCTTTGACCAATGCCCCAGTAGCTTTTATGGACTTGATGAGTCGAGTGTTTAGGTGGGTCTTAGACCATATAACCACCCAATTTCAGGATATTAGTATGTGGATGTGACGAGGAGTCCAACGATGAAAATTTACCAGAAAGTAGGTCTTTATATTTCGATTTTTAATTCTCAAGACTAAACTGTGATGTTTTAAGGACCTAATTATAAAGTTTTTAATTCTTTCAAAGGTCATTCAGACATTAAAAGATGTGTTGAGAATGCGTGTGACAGATTTTGGTGGTCAATGGGATTTACACTTGCCTTTAATTAAATTTGCATATAACAACAATTATCATGTAAGAATTGAAATGGCTCTATATGAAGCATTATATAGTAGGAAGTATAGATCACCTTTATGTTGGGAAGTAGGTGAAAGACATATAACATGCCAATAATTAGTGCGAGTTACCTCAGAGAAGATCCCTATCATTCAACAGAGGTTACAAACAATTTTTAGTATACACAAGAGTTATATGGATCCTAAGAGAAAGGATGTATCATTTTTAGTTGGAGACATGGTGTTTTCTAAAGGTGTCTCCAATGAAAGGAGTGCTGAGATTTGGTAAAAAGGGCAAGCTAGCCCCGAGGTACATTGGACCTTTTGAGATTCGCTATAGAGTTGGAGAGAAGGCTTATAGATTAGTATTGCAACCTAAATTGTCTCAAATTCATGTTTTTACATTGAGGAAGTATATCTCTGATCCTTCTTATATTCTTCAGCCTCAGACAGTAGAGCTCAATGAGGATTTTTCCTATGAAGAGCATCCAGTAGCGACTGTGGATCGCCAAGTTCACCAACTAAGGACCATAGAGATTATTATGGTAAAGGTATTATGGAGCAATCATATAGTAGAAGATTGTACCTAGGAGACAGAGGCTGATATGTAGAGTCGATACCCTACTTGCTTCAATAATGATGTATAATTCTGAGATGAATTTTATTAAGAGGGAAGAATGTAATAACTTGAATTTTCTTGGTTATTATTATTATTATTATCTTCATCATCATTATTATCATTACAATGATAATAATAATAATAGCAGTAATTCTTAGCAATTGGTTATGCTACTTAGGCATCCAAGACATGAATGGTGAGCACAAGCCTAAGTAGAGCAAATTTCAAAAAACTTTCTTTACATAACCCTTCATCACATGAAGAATTCCTATCCCAAGGATGCAATTTGCATTTAACATATAGCTAAATATTAAAACAACATGTAAACAATAACCTAGGAATTCTAAGTTTAGGAATGCTTACAAAATCCTAATTTTGATGTAGACCACAATAGTATTTATAAGCGTTGATGTAGTTAGCTTCAACTCTTGAATCGTATGCCTTAGCCTCCCAAGTGTTAGGCCTTTAGCTTGAAACACCAAAAATTTCAAATCACATTCTTGCTTTGATTTGCTTAGTTGCAAGTTTCCTCTCTGGTAACCCTCACAAGCCTTGCACTAACTCAATCTCTTAAAAGTATATTTTTGGTTTATTTTGTGTATATGTTGTTTCTCCTTTTTGTGTTTCTACATAAAGTCTCTTAATTTTATTAATTTCTAACCTCTAAGAACATTTCTTAGGTTACATACTTATAGGTAGAGAAAGCTAACCCTCATGACATAATCTCTTACATCACATGTATATGATTTGTCATGATAAGTATACAACTCATCATGACAAGCATACAACTTCCATACTTATCTAGTTTATCAAGAATTATATAGAGAATTAATACATCTCATGTTTTACGTCCACATAGATTCTCTACACTTAATTATGTAACCTAATCCTTATCCTTGCCTTAATCAAATTTATACACATAAGAGATAATGTGTGCCTAACATGACAAGCCTAATAAACCAAGCTTAATATTTATCATGTCCATAGTCAACATTATACACATAAATGATAATGCATGCCTAACATGACAAATTTTGACCATGTCATGTTCACATTGATTTGGGCTTAGCAATTGGGCCAACACTTGGCCCAAGCCCAATCCATATAACAAATGGGCTTGGATTAGGTCTATGGGCTTTCTCACTCAATATCTTGGATTAATCTTTGGTCCAAAACTCTTTCAAGCCTAGGCCCAAACAACTTGGGTCATTAATCCAAGTCCAATTAGAAATAACACATATTATTAATTTAATACTCTAATTAATATCTCATATTAATTAAGTATAAATTAATAATTAAACCCTTATTTAAATTGGATTTCATGACATGATAGAATCATTGCTTAAAGCATAAATCCAATTTATTTAATCTTAATTAATTGATTAAATTCTTTAATCAATAATTAGATTAATATTAACGGTGATTTGGTAAAGCTCTTTTAGGTGTGACTTACTAGGTTCATGTCTAATTGGCAATGAGAAGATAATATCAACACTTGATATTATTTGAAACTCTTTCAAGTCTAAATATGAAAATCCCAATTATGCACATTTAGTTCTCATAAGTTGTGAGTTACCCCTAGCATCGGTATCACAACTACCTAATTAGAAATGAATGCATGTATTGATTCACATAAACTCTTTGGTCATAATTATCGTGCACTAAAATCCCTTCATTAGAAGATCCCGATATAACCTAGAGTCATGGTATAGTCAAACTCTTATAGTTACATCATATGACCTCATCTGAAGTTTTAATTCTTGATAAAACATGACCAACACTGAAACTCTTTCAGTTCATGTCATGTTTGTCCTGGCCAGGAACTTATTCATCAAAAAGAGACTTAGATAGCATAGGATCTTATCCTGTTCCACTCCAAGTAATAAATCCCATTTTGGCTGAACACTCATCCCTACATTTAACCGATTAAAGCCACGATACGTCATATACCTATGTATGATTAACACAGGTACGTAAGTGGTAATAAACCCTAGTCACTCAAATGTGGATGATCGTGTCGCCTCAGGTGAAAGGACTATATGCACCATTATAACCTAGATTGTGATTGTTGACTATAAATTAATATCCACGCAATCAATCTAACGTTATGTTTGATCTACCCATCACATGAGTATCCACATGTTTATTCTGATATCTCAAATCAAGTAGTATGAGACTCACCACCTCCCACTATTAGTATCACCTACTAATCAAGTAAAATAGATAGAGGTGATAGTCAAATTAATATTATCCAATTTATTAATTTATCGACTACGAACATTTTATAGCACATGTACCAAATAAATTTGTCACTCATATTATCAACTCTTGATAATAAATTTATTTAACATTATACTAATGGATAAATATTCAATTAAATAAACTCTTTAAATAATAGAATATTATGTTATTGTCATTTGGGATAATTTACAATGTCAAAATATATGATTGGCCTCTAGGGCATACCACCTATACTAACAATCTCCCACTTGCACTAGAGCCAATCACTACAATATCTTAAAGCCATCTTCTCAAGATGTCGATCTAGTTGTAGTTGCATTAATGCTTTACTAAGTAAACCAACAACATTTTCACCTGAAGCTATCTTTTTCATGATAATATCACCTTTTCCAACAAGTTCTCTGATAATATGAAAATGCTTTTCTATGTGTTAGGATTTCTGGTGAGACCTCGGTTCCTTTGCTAAAGCAATGACTCCATTATTGTCGCAATAGAGAGGAATGTTGATATAATGCAAATATGTTTAGTATTTAGTAGTAGTTTAGTCCTAATTATATTTAGTTTTCTTAAGTTTAGCATGTTTATTTTGTTATTAGGTTATTGTATTCACCTCTTTATCTTTATGGATTATTATGTAGGTTTTACACATGTTTTAGGCTCAATTCATGCTTGGAAAA
>CATIWM010177562.1:0-13267 GCA_949671775.1 Mallotus repandus
TGCAGGTTGCTTGGCCCAACTTAGAGAAGATTGAAATTTCAAAAATGGATAAATTAAGGATGATATGGGACAATCAACTTCATCCTGATTCTTTTTGCAAGCTAAAGGAATTAACAGTAGAAGATGGAAAAGAACTAGTGAAAATTTTTCCAACTAGCATGCTAGGATTAGGAAGACTCCAAAATCTGGAGGTTCTTGTAGTAAAGAAATGTGATTTAGTAGAAGAGGTGTTTGATGTGCAAGAAGAACAAGTAACAAATGATGCAACAGCCACAGCCCGTGAGATGAAGACTTTGACAATAGATAATCTTCCAAATCTAAAGCGTATCTGGAGTGAGGATCCCTTAGGAACTCTGTCATTTCCTAATCTCTGCGAAGTGTATGCTTCGAATTGTATAAGTTTGAAATGTGTATTCCCTGCGTCAATGTCTGAAGGGTTGCTGAACCTTGAAGTCCTTAACATTGCTAGCTGTGGTATGGAGAACATTGTAGCAAAGAAGGAAGGAGTAGAAGCAACTCCTAAGTTTGTGTTTCCAAGACTGAGAAAAATTGATCTATGGAAATTAGGAGAGCTAAAGAGTTTTTACTCAGGGATTCGCTTTTTAGAAACACCAATACTGGAGAGTTTGCATGTTTTTGACTGTGATAGTTTGGAAACTTTCGCAGTAGGACAGCGGCAAAACTTGCAGATTCCAGCCGGGGAAGGGGAATATGAGACTCAAGTTCAACCGCTTTTCTCCCTTGAAGAGGTATGAATGAATCTAACACATTCCAATTTATTTTTTGTTAACTCTGAAATCAGGTCAATATAATACAATCTAATTTTGTCACAATATATACAATATAATAATTATATGTAACTATTTATGATTAATTTATCATGAAGTATATATTACATTCATTTTAAATTTCTTTCTAATTATAAATTTTGACTTAAATAAACAAAAATAAGGGTTAATGCATATACATACCATAAACTTTTTCTAATATGTCATATTCTTTAAAATAAGGCAATTTGGCCTACGTATTTTTCTGGTGGAATTTCTATTCATTATTAACCAAAAAAGAAAAAAGTGTGTCAACAGTGAGGTGGCATGTCTATAAGCTAGGCATATGAGATTATAAAATAATAAATTTATTGAATAATCAAAACTCATCGTTTTGGCATCTTAAGAACGGTGTCTTTTATATATGTTTTTTTTAAAAAAAAAATAATTGTTTTGCTTTTTTTAGCGCCTTTCCTTTCTCTTCTTTGCTACATTTTATATTTACTAGGGATATAACCAATACTCAAAACAAAACATACAGCACGAAAAAAAATCAAATTTTCTAATATTAAACAAAACACATACAGCAAACTTTTGTGGGTTTTTATCACGATGCAAATAATAATATTAATAATAATATTCATCATTAGCATTAGTGCATATGTTATTTTTTTTTACTTATTACAAATCATTATTTTAAATCTCTATCAAAAAATCATTATTTTAATTCACAAAGCATTCAATTTGACCATTTTAATATAAACTCTAATTAAATTTCTATTTTTTAATAGAAACTCGATAACATAATGATGTTTTTCAATTGTTTGGCACACAAATACCAATCACATATATAACAAAAAGAACAATTAACTTCACTTCCACTCCATCAATCACCGAAAGATTTCTTGAATAAAATCTTACCCCTTTTTTCACTATTTTCCTGTGTAAACAATTATTGAGAAAACAACAATAAAAAGGAAGGAATAGGTGGGTGTAAAATACCATCTCATTTTTTCATGTGCAAAAAAAGAGAAATTTTTATTTACACTAAATATATTATATTCTGTGATTTATAATATATATAAGTTAAGTGTAAAATATTTAGTCAATAAAAATAAAATATGTATTTTTATCTTTCACAACTAATTGTTGGATATTACATTCAGTTTGGACAACAATATAAAAATTAAACGACGCTTTTAACAAGTAAAAAATGGTGAATTTTGACCTCATAATATATCTATTATTTTATAATTCTACCTGTTTAATTTATATTATACCTTAACATGCAACCTAACTATTGACACTTTTTTTTAAGTTGGATATAATTGTTGTCAAACGAAAGTATAATAAAATAATGTTAGGAATATGCATTAACGCATAAAATAACAATATTTTACTTTCTTTTTGTTTGCTTTCAAAACTATCTGTACCCAAAATTTCAATTTGTTTCAGAATTACCATAAAATTTTCTTATTGAGCCTTTTCTATTCATGGTGGAAGAAGCCAAAAGTGCAAGGATTAATTGAAATTAAAAATGCTAACTTGAACTTGGTTTTGTTATATTCAGATTATTCCAAACTTAAAAGTATTGACACTGAGGAGTAAGGACATCATAACGATAAAGTTGCAAGGCCCATATCACACGCTAAAAGAACTTGAATTGCAATGTATTCATGATAGAAAGTCATGGCCTTCTCCATTTGATATCCTTCCAACTTTTCCAAATGTAGAAACATTTATTATTAATTCTTGTGATTTCAAAGAGTTGTTCTCAGATGGACT
This sequence comes from Mallotus repandus, assembly GCA_949671775.1. NCBI lineage: Eukaryota > Viridiplantae > Streptophyta > Magnoliopsida > Malpighiales > Euphorbiaceae > Mallotus > Mallotus repandus. Next base: position 2,553 of record CATIWM010177562.1, read on the forward strand.
TGTCATTGACGAGAACCATGCGAGGAGTCTTGCCAGGATACGGACCTTAAGGCTGCATTGTTTTCCTTATTTGACACTTATATGCAATCAAAAATCTCAGCTGGAGCAAGCCCTTCAACATATTGAAGACCTAGAAGTATATCTTTGCCACAGTTTGATCAATTTAGTTCCATCTTCTGTGTCTTTCTCCAATCTAACAAAGTTGAAAGTGTGGGAGTGTGATGGGCTAGTGAAGGTAGTAACATCAACAACTGCCAAAAGCATGGTGCATCTTGCTGAAATGGTTATAGAACGTAACAAGACGTTGAGGGAGATTATATCAAACGAGGAAGATGATGCACATAGTGAGATCACCCTCAACAAATTAAAAAGTCTAACACTCAATTGTTTAACAAGCCTTTGTATATTTTCCTCGGCAACTTGCACCATAAATTTTCCATCTTTGAAAGAAGTCATTTTGATACAGTGCCCTGAGATGAAGATTTTCTCTCGAGAATTTATCAGCACACCAGAGCTTCGAAAAGTGTATTTCTCTGAAGAGAAGGATAAATGGCGTTGGACGTGGAATCTTAACACAACAATACAAAATTTGTATACAAAAATGGTAATCTACTTTTTTTTTCTTTTAGAGCTTTATATGTCATATAATTATCTATGAAGTAGGAAATTTCAACTAATTGGTGATTTTTCATATCAAAAATATTTTCGTCATAAAAATTTCAAGAGACTCCTTAGAATCATTTTGGAGCCATTTCTATGAATTTGAAAAATTAAAAAATACGTTTTTCACTTGAAAAATATATATATATTTTTTAAAAAGTGAAATAAAATAAAAAATATTTCATATTTTTTAACTAAATAAAATTATTAATAATTATATTATTGACTGATAGTATTAAAAATTAATTTTCTATATAAAATTTATATTATATATTTTAAAAATTTTTATTTATATATCTCAATATTTTTAATATTTACACATGTCTTCACAATATCAATTCCTTTATTTTCAGAAATTACAATTTCACCATATTCATTTATCCATTTCTACATTTCTTTTCCGTATAATTTAAATAATGGCATTTGACATCTGACTGTATATATATAATTTTATTATTATTTTGTTCTCTGTAATTGTAGAATCCGGAAGCTTCTAAAGAGGAATAATGATGATGTCCTTCTCATCCACATCAGTGATCAGCTTCAATTCACCATACTTGTTCCATGTACATGAACAGAATTTGTAAGTGCTACTGCATATTAATTAGGTAAACATTTTTCCATATTTTATGTACTAAATTATTAGAATTGGATTTTAATCATTTGCTGTTGATTTAGTCATAGAAATGAAAATTGATAAATATCCAAAACTCTTTTAATTTTCTTTTTTCCATTCCCCTCATGCACTAACAATACCTGTTGATCTAGAGGAGGACCCATTAGTGTTAGCCTTAATTCAATGACTAGGAGGCAGCTGCCACACTACAGAGATAATACAAAGAGCCGAACTCGCAATTCCTTGGATATTCAGAATCTAAAGAATGTGCCTTTCATCCAAGGAATTGTATATAGATCCACACCTAAAGAAGTCAGACTCTCTTATTGATTTCCAAATGAGCCGAAGTGCAACATGAATATTTGGCTTTGCTTCATCGAAGATTGCTGCATTTCTTACTTTCCAAATTACCTAAACGTCAGTAATGATTGCAGTACACCATAATACAATAATTTTTGAGCTAAAATCATGGTGCATGGCATGTAAAATCAAGTCAAGCAGGCTACCCAAAACATAGAGAGATTCGCCAAAAAGCAAAGAAATTGATCGCCAAACCACAACAGCAAATTCACAAGTGATGAATAAATGAGTATGATCTTCCATAAAAGCTTCATAAAGATGGCATCTTGAAGCAAAATAAATGCCTCTCTTCAATAAATTGTTGTCGGTAGGAAGATAGCCAAGAATGGCTCGCCAATAAACAATGGACCTTGATGGAGGAAGAAATTCCTTCCATATAAAAGATTTCCAAGGGACTGGAATATTTTTAGTGCGAAGATGATCATACATCTTTTTAACCAAAAGTAAGCCATCTAAAGTAAGAGTCTAGATGCATAAATCTTGATCATGAGGAAGAGGCTAATGGCTAATATATTAGCCTTGACATTAGGATTAGCAATATGATCAAGATGCCAATTCCCATGCACCAAATAATCAGAAACCAAATCAGTCAATTTTTGTTGATCCCGAGGGGAGAGACCCAACTGTAAAGCAAATAAAGGAGAAATCCAAGCATCTGTCAAAAAATTTAAATTTGAGTTATCACTAGTTAGCCATTTAATATCTATCCACAAAGCATTATACAAATTTTTAATAGAAGACTAGATAGAGGACCGAAAGTAGACATCTCGATGAATACCTGAAGGAGATAAAAATCTAGCACGTAGCACAGAAATTGGGTAATCATGAGAAGAAAACATTTTCCATGCAAGCTTAATAAGCATTGCCTCATTCAGAAGTTGAAGCTTCTTGATACTGAGGTCCCCTTCTTTAGTAGGAAGACAACATAAATTCCAAGGAACTTGAATAATCTTCCTACTATCAGTCGATCCAATCCAAAGAAAATTCCTCATACATCTTTCCATATATGAAAGTAAAGACTAAGGCCAACAATACACAACAAACGAGTGAAGCAAAGAGCTCATTATTACTATTTTAATGAGAAGCAATCTACCTGCCATAGATAAAGTTTGCCCTTTCCACTTGGCAAATTTATTGCACACCTTGTCAGCAATTAGCTTTAACCACATCATTTTTGGAATTCCCACAAATAAAGGGACACCCAAATAAATAAAAGGAAGAGTTCCTTTTTTCACGTTCATAACTTGCTGAATTTTAAAAATCCGATGAGGAGAATTAGCAGACCCATAAAAATATCAGATTTATACCAATTCACCATCTACCCTGAGAGACTCCTATAAAGCTTAGAAATATCATTAATAGCTTTCACATTCCTCATAGTGCCTTTCCCAAACAATAGAACTTCATCAGCATAAAGAAAATGAGTGGAAAAATAAGTACCGCTAGTGTGGAGCATAGGAGATAAAGCACCCGCCTCAACCTATGAGGAAATCAATCTGCTAAGAAAATCCTCAGCAAAGCAAAAAAGAAGGGAAGAGAGAGGATCTCCCTGCCAAACAGCTATGGAACAAGCAAAATAGCCTTGAACTTTGCCATTAATCATGACAGATAGCCTAGAAGAAGAAAATAAAAAGAGAACCCAATCTCAAAATTGCAAAGAAAACCTAAAAGCCTCAAGCACATCTAGAAGGAAATTCCAGTCCACCATATCAAAAGCTTTACAGATAATTTTTATGGCTAAATTACCTCCAAAACAATATTTATTGAGAAGATTAACTCCTTCAGATGCACCCATGATACAATAAGCAATATAGTAGTTTTGTAAGAAACTAAACTATTGTGGAGAATTAATTCAAGTGGCAATGGTAGCATGATAGTCAGTTAAAATTTTAGTAACAATTTTGATACTAAAATTGCTAAGAACAATAGGACATAATTTTTCAATAGCAATAGCCTCACTGACATTAGGAATTAATATCATCATACTAGAATTAATCCCTGAAGTGACAACTCTAGTATTGAAAAAACTAAACACTGTAGCACAAACATCATGTTTTATCACCTCCCAATAGGTTTTATAAAAAATACTTGTAAAGCCGTTTAGACCCATGGCACTATAAGCATCCATAAGAAAGACAGTATTTCTGATCTTATCCATGGAAGGACACTGAAGCAGCATCACATTTTCAGCTTCTGAGATTAAAAAAGGAACTACTTACCAAATTAAGTTAGAATTTGAAACCACAGAACCATCAGCCTTGAATAGATTTGTGTAAAAATCAATAATGTGCCTCTCAATACCATATTTATCCTCTGTAAAAACACCATTAATTTGCAACTGATGAATTCCTTGCTTTGGCTTATTTCTAGCAAATTGCTGATGAAAATAAGAAGTATTACGGTCCCCAACTATCAACCATTTCACTCTACTTCTTTCTTTAAAAAAAATTTCTTACTGAGTAAGGCAACTATCCAACTCTGCATGGGCATCTAGTTCTTTTTTATGAAGATCATCAAAGAAACCTTGGACAGAAATATGTTCTTGAATCTCTTGTAAAAAAGAATTAGCACGAAGAATATTATCTTCTAGGCGGCCAAAGGTATTTATGTTCTAATCTTTAAGAGCAAGACATAAGCATTTAAGCTTGGAACTAAGCATCTGCATCGGCTAAAAAGCATCCAAAGGCAAATTCCATGACTAGGAAATGAAATCCCGCAGTTTTGGATGTGTAATCCACATAGCTTAGAACCTGAAATGGGAAACAATTCTATCCTTCAAAGCAAAATTAAGCAAAATAGGAGAGTGATCTGAATGATGCCTTGGTAAGACTGAGCAAGCAATATTATCCCAGCAATTAAAAAATTGAAAGTTTGCCATAGCCCTGTCCAAACAGCTCTCAACCCGATTACCACCATGCCTACCATTACTCCATGTAAAAATAGCACCTCGGGAAGGGATTTTGGAGAAAAGGCAATCATCCATGAAAATTTTGAATTCTCTGTAAGGACCCACAACTGGGGGTCTACCTGACTTCTCATGAGCACCCAGAATAGCATTGAAGTCCCCTATAGCACACCAACTAAAGGAGAAATTAGAGCAAGGCGGCTGAGATCTACCTAAAGCTCTAAACGCCTATTTTGCCAAACACTACCATAGATAAATGAAACTCTTTGCAAAGTGTTAGCAAAGTTCACATCTAAAGTTATATGCTGAGGATGAATGTGAATGAAACTTGGAGCTGAAATGTTATATATACCCAAAACCCAAATAGTAGGGATAGGTAGATTATCAACAACAATTAAATTGTATTGTAAACTAACCCAAAAAGAGTGATGAATAGAAATAAAATCAACCATTGGGTGTAAGAGTTACCCAAACCTCTACAGTTCTAGAAGAAGATCTTCATAGATTCAATTTGTCAGGCTTTTGAGTAGCCCTTTTGGATAGGGTTACTTTATTCTTGTCATGTTTCAGTTCCCTTTGTTTATTTTTTTTTTTTTTGACAGTGGTCCATTCATCATCATCTAGATCAGCCTCATCTACCCATAATGGTTTATAGAATCCCATAGCATCTGCTGGAGTATATTCTACTTGCTTCTCATTCTCATTCTCTCCCATTGTAGCCACATTTCCTTCCAAAATTATCTGCTGCTCATGGTCTAAAATTTGTGCTAATTCAGAATTCAATAATTGCCAAAGTGAACTAAGTTCTAATTCGGCATGAGGAAGATCAACAGTAGAACCATCTAGTGATTGGCGTTGGACTCCTGTGTCCACCCGAGTGTGTTGCAAATTTTCAGTTGGCAATATCGACATTTGATCATCTGAATTTTCACAATTAGTATGGTCTAGTAATGCTAAATCAGAATTCAAAGCTGAAAAAGCATTATTCACAGGAACAGTTGCTTTCGGTTTCCAAACTAATTTGCGGGGCTTATAAGAACTTACATTATTTAAATCAGCTAGCCTTTCTAGTTTGCGAGGAGCAACAACAACATTTTTATTCAGCCTACAATCTTTCGGGATATGTCCAATATTAGTACAAGTATTACAAAAAGCAGGAATGTTTTCATAGACCACATCTATGAAAAAACTCTTCCTAATTCTTTTAATTAAAAGAGTTTTTGGTAAAGACGAGGATAATCAAGGTCAATCAAAACTCTTGCAAAATGGCCAAATTCACCATTCACAGTATTCTTATCAAACTTGAATGGAATACCAATACCCTTTGCAATGGAAGCAAGTATTTGCAGATGCCAATACTCCTAAGGGAGTTTATATAGACAAACCCACAATTGAGCATGAGTGAATTTTTAAGCGAATGGATCAAAATCCGGTGTCCAATGATGCAAACGAATGATACCCGATTTTAATGAAATAGCACCTCGACTCCAAATCATATTTTTGTCAACACTGGAATTAAGAATAATGTGGTAAAACCCTCTTCCTATTGAGACGAATTTCTCGTTACTGTCAAGTACCCAGATGGTGAATAATTTGTTCTTCAAATCTGATAGTTTCCATGGTTCATCTCCCTCAGAAAGGATTAACCATGCTATGAGTGCATGTTGACAGGCCTATAATTGTTGTTTGTATAGCTATTGGTTTATCTTGATGGCTATATAGCCACCTTTGTTGGTGGTGGTGGATTCTTCCGGTGGAACAATAGTTGTAGAGTTAGACGCGATTGCCATCACAAAAGATGGTTTTGCAGGTTTGTCTGAAGCCGTAGAAGGCTGCTTAGGAGGAATAGTGAACATGTCTTTATGACTCAAATAATCCATGATGAGAGAGATGTGCAGGGCGGCCTGACGGCCGCGCCTGATGCTGGAAAATTTCACGTGAAAGCAAACCCTAGCAAGGTGTTAGAGCTCCGAAAAAGTAGGAGTTGTAGTCTCATTCCAAAAAAATAATAATAATATTCATTGATAATATTCTTAATACTCTAATAATTTTATTTTCTTTTATTAATTCATTAGATGATGTCTTCATCAAACTTCATGCCTCAGATGAGTCATTGAGCATAATCTTTAAATAATCAAACTATATCTTGTTAAGATCAATTACTAATTCTTTTAGCAGGCAGTTATTGAAGTAATCCATTAGTTTATTTTTTTTGAAGTGGCTATTTATCCTAAGAGAGTAATTAAGTAGTCAATCCTTTTTAGTAGTATTCTGAGGTATGGAATTTCAATTTTACTATATTTGTAAAATTTATTTTTCCACTTAATTAATCCATCCGTTTTATTTTACATAAAGAATTTTTTTTAATGTACACCTTATAAGTAGTTTAAATGATAAAAGATGTGAATATTTTATTGTGAAAAGAAAGAATCGAATCTGCCTCTCCTCTCTCTTCTTGTGGTGTTAATTAAGAACATATCAATTTATCTAATTGTTAAAAAAAAAAAATCCTTTTCATTCAACAATAAGTTGGTGGCAGGGCCTGCTTGCTTTTTGCATTTGTCTTCGTATTGAAATATGAATCTATTGAATGGGATGATTAAAAGATAAGTTCTCTTTGTTAATGTGTAGGAAAGCAACAGGTTCTTGACTACTGCTGTTTTGTCTGGTTTCACTAAACTTTCATCATTTTTTCAAAATTTTTTATCTCATTATATGAACAAAAAAAAAAAAGAGAAAAGCAACACTTTAACCACTAAAGTGACAAAGTAACGCACTAGATACTTAGTGCTATGGTGAATGTAAAATTAGCAATAAATAAATACTGAAAAAAATTAATAATATTATTTTTTATACATTCAAACAATATAAAAAAATATTGGAGTCGTTATATAATTTATGTTTTATATATTCAGAAAAAAAAAGAAAAATTTAAAGTTATAAAGAGTGAAAGAAAAAAAAATTATATCTTTAAATAATTTTTATTATAAATTATTTGTATTATCTATTTTACTTTCTTGTTTTCCATTTGAAAAATATAAACATAATCTTTATTAATAAAAAATTATAAAATATTGTTAATAACAATAGTATTGATATTACTGTATCCTCAAAGAAAAAAATGATAGTGTTAGTCATATAAATAAAATTATTTGTTAATATAGAGCAAGTTCCAAAATACTTTGAATTTTGTCAAATTTACTTAATATTTAATTATCAGATTTAATGTTTTATCGTTTTATTCTACTAGAAAAAGGTAAAGGAATAAGTGTCAATATATCACCCTCAGAAAAAAAAAAATCACTTTTTCTTTTTTTTTTTTAGTTCTATTTAAAAAAATATATATTGAGGGCTTAATTGGGATAAAGTTAATCTTAAGAGTTTAACTGTACTATTATGCCCTTTTTGTTTCTTTTCATAATGCTTTTTTTTTTTTTTGTTTATTCGTGTTCTTTTTGTTTTTGATTTTTGCAGAGTGAAATCTTATCTGTTTATGTTTTTCTTGTTCTTCTTCTTTTGATACCAATTTAAAGCACAATTTTTAGTTTATTTGCTTTTTTTTTTTTTGCTAGCCTTTTATTTGCCCCACATTTTCTTGTGTTGTAAGAGAAACAGAAAAGGAATGGAAGCTAAAGTGGCAGAGGCTGTTGTAACCAATGTAACCAATCAATTGCTTGATCCCATATGTCGCCAATTTGGATATGTTTGGAATTGCAGTAGCAACATCCAAGGTTTGAAAGCTAAAGTTGAGGAGCTGAAAGCTGAAAAAGGGAGCATTTTGTGCCGAGTGAAGGAGGCTAGAGACGAAGGTGAAGGAATTGAAGAATTTGTTGAGATTTGGCTGAAAAGTGCAGATAAGGCTACCAAAGCAGCAGAGCTCGTTCTCAAAGAAGATAATGACAGAGCCAGCATGGGGTGCTTCATCTGATGATATCCAAATTGCAAGACTCGCGACTTGCTTAGCAGAAAAGCAAAGGAGGCATTACCTGCTGTTGATGAAGTCCGAGGAGATAACAACAATTTTGATAGGGTTTATTACCGAATTCCTATATAGGAGTTAGAGCTTCCAAAAGATTATGAAGCATTTGAATCGACAGAGGGAGTTTTGAAAAAAATTGTGGAAGCGATGAAGAATCCTAATGTCAAGTTGATTGGAGTATATAGGCTTAGAGGCGTGGGCAAGACTACACTGGTGAAACAGGTCACTGCACGAGTCAAAGAAGATAGGACTTACAAAGTGGCCACAACAAATGTAACCCAGATTCCTGACCTCCACAAAATTCAAGGAGAAATTGTCGTGTGGTTGGGTTATACATTTGATGTTGAGTCTATTCTGGCAAAGGGAACTCGGTTGTATGCACGACTGATGCAGGAGGAGAAACTTCTTGTTGTTGTTGATGATATATGGGAAAAATCAATTTGGAGGAGATAGGAATTCCTATTGGTCATCAAGGATGCAGGGTGGGCTTGAGCTTTAGACTTGATATTTTATAGCATCAAAAGGCATGGCAGCTATTTGAGAAGAAGGCTGGCGATTTGACAAATCTCAGTCTACAGCCGATAGCCACTGAAGTAGCCAGGCGATGTGCAGGCCTACCGATTCTAATTATTGCGGTTACATCGTCACGAAAAAGCAAGGAGTTATATGAATGGAAGGATGCCCTAGAAAAGTTGAAAACGCTTGGTAAAGAGGGACCTTAAGCTCAAGTTATGAAGGACCTAGAATTGACTTACAACTTTTTGGGTGCTGATGAGAAGTCTTTGTTATTACTCTGTGGATAGCTCAAACCTCACTCTATGAACATCCTTGATCTATTGAAGTATAGCATAGGGTTGGGCTTATTTAACCAGCACACCACAGTGAAAGTAGCAAGAAATAGACTACTCAAAGTGGTGAATGACCTGAAACGGTCTTATTTGTTGCTTGAAGATGAGGAAAAAGACGATCGCTTTGTCAAAATACATGATGTTGTTCACAATGTTGCAGCCTAGAAGCTCGTGACACTATCACAAGCACCTCACGATCGTGGGCGCAAACCATGAGGAACTCAAATTTACTTCACCAATTGATCCTTACCGAAGCTTAGCTCGTGACTTAGGCTCATGATTGGGACATTAGCTCATGACAACATGATTTTGGCTTATTTTTGCATATTTTTAAAGCTCTTACTTCCATCAAATGAATTGAGTTATCTATCACTTAAGTAGAGCTTGATATGACCTCATTTGCACTTAATAAAAATTATTAGTTCAATTAAATTGTTTGTCAAGGATTAAAATGGAAAGATTGAATTAACCATTTAAGGTCAACATGTTATTTTTTGGAGGACATAGCTGTAATAAAAAATCTAAACAAATTGCAAGTTCTTAGCCTTATTGGCTCCAGCATTGTTTGGTTGCCGCACGAAGTGGGGAAGTTAATGCGTTTGCAAATTCCAGATTTGAGCAAATGTCAAAGACTTAAAATGATCCCACCTAGCATTTTATCATGCTTAACAAGGTTAGATATGTTGTATATGGGAAACAACTTTGTGCAATGTGAGGGTGAAGAATATAATGGTGAAAGAAAGAATGCTAGCCTTGCTGAGTTGAAGCTTTTATCCAACCTAGTCACTCTTGAACTACATACCATCAACATCCAGATACTACCCCATGATTTATTCTCTTAAAAACTCAAAAGATTCAGAATATTCATTGGAGATGATTGGGACTGGTCTGGTAAGTACAAGACTTGGAGAGCCTTGAAATTAAAGTTAAATGCAAGAATTAAGTTGGAGAAAGTTAAACCATTATTAATCATAAGCGAAGATTTATATTTGGATGAGTTGAAAGTGCGAGCACTGTGCTCTATGAGTTAGAAGAGCAAGGATTTCTTGAACTGAAACATCTTCATGCCCACAACAGTCATGGAATTCAATATGTATTATACTCAGGCTGTATGAGAATTGCACGCCATTCCGTTTCTTTTCCTAGGTTGGAGTCATTATTTCTAGAGAATTTGGATAATTTAAAGATCTGTTACGATCAACTTATGATAGGGTCGTTTAGCAATATAAGAAAGGTGACAGTGAGGAACTGTAATGTATTGAAGAGTCTATTTTTATTCTTAATGTTTAAAGTCCTTAGGCAGCTAAAAGAAATTGGGGGTGATAGTTGCAAAATGATGCAAGAGAT